>QANY01000101.1:0-22543 GCA_003255025.1 Datisca glomerata | reverse complement strand
GTGCAACTTTAGAATTTCTGGAATAGACGGATCATGGCACGCACATGCCAACTTCCGTAGGGCATAACATTTGACATGGGTGGACCACGTGCCTCGTAAGATATCAAATTCAAGCTTATTCAGAGACCGAAAATTACGACAAGTTTTATGCATCACAGTCTTGTTTCATTTGTATAAATCACATACTGTACAACTTTAGAATTTCTGGAATAGACGGATCGTGGCACGCGCATGTCAACTTTCGTATGGCATCACTTTTCACTTTGGTGGAACCACGTGGCCCGTGGGATATCAAATCGATCTTAATCAAAGCCCTACTGGTGCGATAGGGTTTACACATTGTAGCCAAGTTTTAAATCCAAAATTCAAAGACTGTGCAACTTTAAAATTTCTAGAAAAAGTGGATTGTGGAACGAGCAAGTCAACTTCCGTAGGGCATAACTTTTGACTCAAGTGGAAGCACGGGGCCTGTTAGATATTAAATCGAAGCTTATTCTGAGACCTACAAGTGGGATAGGGTTTACCAGTTGTAGCCCTGTTCTGAGTCCAAAAAACATGGACTGTGCAGTTTAAAATTGTTGGAACCGATGGATCATGGACCCGCAGGTCAACATCCATAGGACATTACTTTTGACATGGTTCGAACCACGTGCCCCGCAGGATATCAAATCGAAGCTTATTCAAGGTGCAACAGGGTTTACCCATCACAGGCTAGGTTCAAGTCCAAAAAATAGACAGTGCAGCTTTTGACTTTCTACAACAAACGGATCGTGGCACGCGTAGGTCAACTTCAATAGGGCGAAACTTTTTACAAGGGTAGAACCACGTGACCCGTAAGATATTAAATTGAAGCTTACTCAAGGTGCGCCGGGTTTACCCTTCACAGCCTAGTTTCAAGTCCAAAAAACATAGACTGTGCAGCTTTAGAATTTCTTCAAAAAGCAGATCGTGGCACGCGCAGGTCAACTTTTGTAGGGCATAACTTTTAACATAGGTGAAACCACGTGGCCCGTAAGATATCAAACTGAAGCTTATTCAAAGACCGATAAGTACGATAAGTTTTACACATCACGGTCTTGTTTCATGTGTAAAAAATATAGATTGTACAACTTTAGCATGTCAACTTCCGTAAGGCATAACTTTTCACTCTGGTGGAACCACGCGGCCCGTAAGATATCAAATCGATCTTATTCAGAGTCTCACTGGTGTGACATGGTTTACCCATCGTAGCCAAGTTTTGAGCCTAAAATTCAAATACCGTGCAGCTTTAGAATTTTAGGGAGGAACCATAAGATATCAAATCCAAGCATATTCAAGGTGCGACTGAGTTGACCCATCACAGCCTAGTTTCAAGTCCCAAAAACATGGACTTTGCCGCATTAGAATTTCTGCAACAAACGCAACGTGGCACTCGCATGTCAACTTCCATAGCGCATAACTTTTGACATGTGTTGAACCATGTGGCCCGTAAGATATCAAATCGAAGCTTATTCATTGTCAGACAGGATTTCCCCCTCACAACCTAGTTTCAAGTCCAAAAAACATAGGCTGTTCAGCTTTAGAATTTCTACAACAAACAGATCGTGGCACACACAGGTCAACTTCTGTAGGGCATGACTTTTGACATGGGTGGAACCACATGGCCTGTATGATATAAAATCGAACCTTATTCAAGGTGCAACAGGGGTTTACGTATCACAGTCTACTTTCAAGTCCAAAAAAATAGACTGTGCAGCTTTAGAGATCGAGAAGTACGGTAGGGCATAACTTTTAACAATGGTCGAACAACGTGGCCCGTAAGATATCAAATTGAAGCTTATNTATTCAAGGTGCGACTGAGTTGACCCATCACAGCCTAGTTTCAAGTCCCAAAAACATGGACTTTGCCGCATTAGAATTTCTACAACAAACGGATCGTGGCACGCGCAGGTCAACTTCCGTAAAACATAACTTTTGTCATAGGTGGAACCATGTGGCCCGTAAGACATCAAATCAAAGCTTATTCAAGCTGGGGCAGGCTTTACCCATCACAGCCTAATTTCAAGCCCAAAAACATAGACTCTGTAGCTTTAGAATTTCTGCAACAAACGGATCGTGGCACACGCAGGTCAACTTCTGTAAGGCATGGCTTTTGACATGGGTGGAACCACGTGGCCCGTAAGATATCAAATCGATGCTTCATCAGAGACCTACAGGTGCGGCAATGTTCACACACTACGCGACTTTCAAATTTCTGGAACAAGTAGATCATGGCACGCACAATTCCACTTCTCTAGGCATAACTTTTGACTCGGGTGTAACCACATGGCCCATTTGATATCAAATCGAAGCTTATTTTGAGACCTACTGGTGCGACAAGGTTTACCCATCCGCAGCCCAGCTTTGAGTCTAAAAAACATGGACAAGTTTAGAATTTGTAGAACCGATGGATCGTGGGACGCGCAGGTCAACTTCCATTGGGCATAAATTTTGACATGGGTGGAACCACATGGCCCGTATGATACCAAATCGAAGCTTATTCAAGATGCAACTAGATTTACCAATCATATCCTAGTTTTTATTGTCAAAAAAACATAGACTGTGCAGCTCTAGAATTTCTACACCAAATATATCATGGCACCCGCAGGTTAACTTCCATAGGGCATAACTTCAGACATGTGGGGAACCACATGGCCTGTAGGATATAAAATCGAAGCTTACATAAGGCGCGATAGGTTTTACCCATGACAGCCTAGTTCCAAGTCCAAAAAACATAGACTGTGCAGCTTTAGAATTTCACCAACAAATTGATCGTGGCACGCGTAGTTCAACTTCTGTAGGGCATAGCTTGGCATGGGTGGAGCCACGTGGCTCGTAAGATATAAAATTGAAGGTTACTCAAGGTGCGATAGGGTTTACCCATCGCAACCAAGTTTCAAGTCTAAAAAACAAAGACTCTGCAGCTTTAGATTTTCTGCAACAAATGGATCGTGGCTCGCGCAGGTCAACTTCTGTAGGGCATAACTTTTGACATGGGTGGAACCACCTGGCCAGTAATATATCAAATTGAAGCTTATTTCAGAGACCTAGAAGTAAGACAGGTTTTAAGGATGGCAATCTCGTTTCGTGTGGAAAAACACAGCTGTACTAGTTTAGAATTTCTGGAACAGACGGATCGTGGCACGTGCATGTGAACTTCCGTATGGCATAACTTTTCACTCTGGTGGAACCACGTGGCCCGTAAGATATCAAATCGATCTTATTCAAGGTCCTATTTGTGCGATAGGGTTTACCCAACATAGCCAAGTTTGAGTCCAAAACTGAAAGACCGTGTAAGTTTAGAATTTCCAGAATAGCCTGATCATGGCACACGCATGACAACTTTCATAGGGCATGACACTTGACATGGGTGGGACCACATGCTCTGTAACATATCAAATTAAATATTTTTCAGAGACTGACAAGTGCGATAGATTTTACCCATCACAGCCCAGTTTCGAATCTAAAGAACACAGATTGTGCAGCTTTAAAATTTCTATAACAGGTGGATCATGGCGTGCACAAGACAACTTGCGTAGTGCATAACCTTTGACTGAGGTGGAACCACATGGCCCGTTAGATGTCAAATGATATATAATCGAAGCTTCTTAAAGGTGCAAAGGGGTTACCCGTCACAACCGAGTTTCAATCAAAAAAACATAGACTGTGCAGCTTTAGAAGTTCTGCAACAAACGGATCGTGACACGCACAGGTTAACTTCCATAGTGCATAACTTTTGACATGGGTGGAACCATGTGGCCCGTAAAATATCAAATCGAATCTTATTCAAGGTGGGACAAAGTTTACCCATCATAGCCTACATTCAAGTCCAAAACATATAGACATTGCAGCATTAGAATTTCTGCAACAAAGAGATAGGGGCACACGCAGGTCAATTTCTTTAGGGCATGACTTTTGACGTGGGTGGAACCACGTGGCCCGTAAGATATCAAATTGAAGCTTATTCAGACAAGGACAAGTACGAAAGGTTTTACGCATCACGGTCTAGTCTTTTCTGAAAAAAATAGAGAATGTACAACATTAAAATTTCTAAAATTGGTAAATTGTTGCGCGCGCATGTCAACTTCTGTAAGGCATAACTTTTCACTTTGGTAGAACCACGTGGCCCGTCAGATATCAAATCGATCTTAATCAGATCCCTACTGGTACGGCAAGGTTTACCCATTATAGCCAAGTTTTGAATCCAAATTCAAGGACGGTCTAACTTTAAAATTTCAGGAACAGGTGGATCATGGCACAAGCAAGTCAACTTCCGTAGGCCATAACTTTTGACTCAGGTGGAACCTCAGGGCTGTTAGATTTCAAATTGAAGCCTATTCTAAGACCTACAGGTGCGATAGGGTTTACCAGTTGTATCCCGGTTCTGAGTCCAATAAACGTGGACTGTGCAGTTTAGAATTTGTGGAACTAATGGATCGTAGTACGCGCAGGTCAACTTTCATAGGGCACAACTTTTCACATGGTTCGAACCACGTGCCCCATAAGATATCAAATCGAAGATTATTCAAGGTGCAACAGGGTTTACCCATCACAGGCTAGGTTCAAGTGCAAAAAAATAGACTGTACCGCTTTAGAATTTCTACAACAAATGGATCGTGGCACGCGCAGGTCAACTTCAATAGGGCATAACTTTTGACATGGGTGGAACCACGTGGCCCCTGTGTAATGAAATTGAAGCTTACTCAAGGTGCGTCGGGTTTACCCATCACAACCTAGTTTCAATTCCAAAGAACATAGACTGTCCAGCTTTAGAATTTTTACAACAAACAGATCGTGGCACGCGCAGATCAACTTCTGTAGGGCGTATCTTTTAACATTGTTGGAACCACGTGGCCCGTAAGATATCAAATTGAAGCTTTTTTACAGACCAACAAGTACGATAGGTTTTACGCATCACAGTCTTGTTTCATGTGTAAAAAACACAGACTGTGTACTTTAAAATTTTGGGAACAGACGGATCGTGGTATGCGCATGTCACCTTTCGTATGACATAACTTTTCACTCTGGTGGAACCACGTGGCATGTAAGATATCACACCGATATTATTCAGAGTCAAACTGATGCGACGGGGTTTACCCACCGTAACCATGTTTTGAGTACAAAGATCAATGATCGTGCAACTTTAGAATTTCCAGAATAGACGAATTGTGGCACGGGCATGCCAACTTCCGTAGGGCATAACATTTGACATGGGTCTAACCACGTGCCCCGTAAGATATCAAATCGATGATTCATCTGAGATCTACAAGTGTGATAGGGTCTACCCGTCATAGACCAATTTGGAATCCAAAGAACACACACTGTGCAGCTTTAAAATATCTGGAATAGGTGGATCGTGGCACGCGCAAGTCAACTTCCGTAGGGCATAACTTTTGACTCGGGTGGAACCACGTGGCCTGTTAGACATCAAATCGAAGCTTATTCTGAGATCTACAGGTGTGAAAGGGTATACTCGGCACAGCGCAACTTTGAGTCCAAAAATCATGGATTGTGCAGTTTAGAATTTGTAGAACCTATGAATCATGGCACGCGCAGGTCAACTTCCGTAGGGCATTACTTTTGACATTGGTGGAACCACGTGACCCGTAAGATATCAAATTGAAGATTACTCAAGGTGCACCGGGTTTACCCATCATAGCCTAGTTTCAAGTGCAAAAAACATAGATTGTGCAGCTTTAGAATGTCTGCAACAAATAGATCCTGGCACGTGCAGATCAACTTCTGTTGGGCATAACTTTTAACATGGGTGGAACCACGTGGCTAGTAAGATATCAAATTGAAGTTTATTTAGAGACTGACAAGTACGACGAGTTTTACGCATCACAAGCTTGTTTCCTATGGCATAAATATTCACTCTGGTGGGACCACGAGGCCCGTAAGATATCAAATCGATCTTATTCAAAGTCTTACTGGTGTGACATGGTATACCCATCTTAGCCAAGTTTTGAGTCTTAAATTCAAAGACCGTGCAGCTTTAGAATTTCTAGGTGGAATTATAAGATATCAAATCCAAGCATATTCCAAGTGCGACAGAGTTTGCCCATCACAGCCTAATTTCAAGTCCAAAAAACATAGACTGTGCAACATTAGAATTTCTACAACAAATGGATCGTGGCACGCGCAAGTCAACTTCCGTAGCGCATAACTTTTGTCATGGGTGGAACCATGTGGCCTATAAGACATCAAATCAAAGCTTATTCAGGCTGGGGATGGGTTTACCCGTCACAGCCTAGTTTCATATCCAAAAAACATAGACTATGTAGCTTTAGAATTTCTGCAACAAACGGATCGTGGCATACGTAGGTCAACTTCTGTAGGGCATGGCTTTTGACATGGGTGGAACCACGTGGCCCGTAAGATATCAAATTGACACTTCATCAGAGACCTACAGGTGCGACAGGGTTTACCCGTCACAGCCTAGTATTGAATCCAAAGAACACAGACTGTGCTACTTTCAAATTTCTGGAACAAGTAGATCGTGGCACGCGCAATTCCACTTTTGTAGGGCATAACTTTTGACTCGGGTGTAACCACATGGCCCATTAGATATCAAATCGAAGCTTATTCTTTGACCTACATGTGTGACCAGGTTTACTCATCTCCAGCCTAGCTTTGAGTCCAAAAAACATGGACTAGTTTTGAATTTGTAGAACCGATGGATCGTGGCACGCGCAGGTCAACTTCCATAGGGCATAACTTTTGACATGGGTGGAACCACATGGCCCCTACGATACCAAATTGAAGGTGCAATTGGATTTACCAACCACATCCTAGTTTCAAGTCTGAAAAACATAGACTGTGCAGCTCCAGAATTTCTGCACCGAATGGATCGTGGCACGCGCAAGTTAACTTCCATAGGGCATAACTTCTGACATGTGAGGAACCACATGGCCTGTAAAATCGAAGCTTACATAAGGCGCGATAAGGTTTACCCATGACAGCCTAGTTCCAAGTCCGAAAAACATAGATTGTGCAGTTTTAGAATTTCAAGAACAAATTGATCGTGGCCCCGCGTAGTTCAACTTCTGTAGGGCATAGCTTGACATAGGTGGAACCACGTGGCCCGTAAGATATAAAATCGAAGGTTACTCAAGGTGCGATAGGCTTTACCCATCACAGCCAAATTTCAAGTCCAAAGAACATAGACTCTACAGCTTTAGAATTTTTGCAACAAATGGATCGTGGCTCGCGCAGGTCAACTTCTGTAGGGCATAACTTTTGACATGTGTGGAACCACCTGGCTCGTAAGATATCAAATTGAAGATTATTCAGAGACCTAGAAGTACAACAGGTTTTATGGATGACAGTCTCCTTTCATGTGGAAAAACACAGCTGTACTAGTTTATAATTTCTGGAACAGACGGATCGTGGCACGTGCATGTAACCTTCCGTAAGGCATAACTTTTCACTCTGGTGGAACCACGTGGCTCGTAACATATCAAATCGATCTTATTCAGAGTCCTATTTGTACGATAGGGTTTACCCAACATAGCCAAGTTTGAGTCCAAAATTGAAAGACCGTGTAAGTTTAGAATTTCCAGAATAGACTGATCATGGCACACACATGCCAACTTCCGTAGGGCATGACACATGACATGAGTCGGACCACATGCTCCGTAAGATATTAAATTAAATATTTTTCAGAGACCAACAAGTACGATAGGTTTTACCCATCACAACCTAGTTTCGAATCTAAAGAACACAGACTGTGCAGCTTTAAATCTAGAAAATCAGGATCATGGCGTGCACAAGTCAACTTGCGTAGGGCATAACCTTTGACTGAGGTGGAACCACATGGCCCGTTAGATGTCAAATCGAAGCTTATTCTAAGACATACAGGGTCGATGGGGTTCCGCCGTCGTAGCCCAGTTTTACGTAAAAAAAAGATGGGATGTGCACGCGCAGGTCAAGTTCTATAGAGCATACCTTTTGACATGGCCCGTATCATATCAAATTGAAGCTTATTCATGGTGCACCAGGATTTACCCATCACAACCTAGTTTCAAGTCCAAAAAACATAGACTGGTCAACTTTAGAATTTCTGCAACAAACGGATTTTGGCACGCGCAGTTCAACTTCCATAGGGCATAACTTTTGACATGGGTGGAACCAATTGGGCCGTATGATATCTACTCGAAGCTTCCTAAAGCTGCGAAGGGTTTACCCGTCACAACCTAGTTTCAAGTAAAAAAACCATAGACTGTGCAGCTTTAGAATTTCTGCAACAAACGGATAGTGGCACACACAGGTCAACTTCCATGGTGCATAACTTTTGACATGGGTGGAACCATGTGGCCCGTAAGATATCAAATCGAATCTTATTCAAGGTGGGATAGGGTTTAGGCATCATAGCCTACTTTCAAGTCGAAAACATATAGACATTGCTGCATTAGACTTTCTGCAACAAACAGATCGGGGCACACGTAGGTCAACTTCTGTAGGGCATGACTATTGACATGGGTGGAACCACGTGGCCCGTAAGATATCAAATTGAAGCTTATTCAGAGACCGATAGGTACGAAAGGTTTTATGCATCACTGTCTAGTCTTTCTTGTAAAAAATAGAGACTGTACAACATTAAAATTTCCAAAATTGACGGATTGTGGCTCGCGCATGTCAACTTCTGTAAGGCATCACTTTTCACTTTTGTGGAACCATGTGTCCCATGAGATATCAAATCGATAATAATCAGATCCCTACTGGTGCGACAAGGTTTACCCATTGTAGCCAAGTTTTGAAACCAAAATTCAAAGACTGTGCAACTTTAAAATTTCAGGAACAGGTGGATCGTGGCACGAGCAAGTCAACTTCAGGGCATAACTTTTGACTCGGGTGGAACCACAGGGCTGTTAGATTTCAAATCGAAGCTTATTCTGAGACCTACAGGTGTGATAGGGTTTACCAGCTGTAGCCCTATTCTGAGTCCAATAAACATGGACTGTGCAGTTTAGAATTTGTGGAACCAACGGATCGTGGTACGCGCAGGTCAACTTCCATAGGGCGTAACTTTTGACATGGGTGGAACCACGTGGCCCGTATGAAATTAACTTGAAGCTTACTCAAGGTGCGTTAGGTTTACCCATCACAACCTAGTTTCAATTCCAAAAAACATAGAATGTCCAGCTTTAGAATTTCTGCGACAAACAGATCGTGGCAGGCGTAGATCAACTTCTGTAAGGCATAACTTTTAACATGGGTGGAACCACGTGGCCCGTAAGATATTAAATTTAAGCTTACTCAAGGTGCACCGGGTTTACCCATCACAGCCTAGTTTCAAGTGCAAATAACATAGACTGTGCAGCTTTAGAATTTCTTCAAAAAACAGATCGTGGCACGCGCAGGTCAACTTCTATAGGGCATAACTTTTAAAATGGGTGGAACCACGTGGCCTGTAAGATATCAAATTGAAGCTTATTCAGAGACCGACAAGTTTTATGTGTAAAAAACATAGATTATAATACTTTAAAATTTCTGGAACAGACGGATCGTGGTACGCTCATGTCAACTTTCATATGGCATAACTTTTCACTCTGGTGGAACCACGTGGCATATAAGATATCAAATCGATATTATTCAGAGTCCAACTAGAGTGACACGGTTTACCCACCGTAGCCATGTTTTGAGTATAAAGCTCAATGACCGTGCAACTTTAGAATTTCCAGAACAGACGAAGTGTGGCACAGGCATGCCAACTTCCGTGGGGCATAACATTTAACATGGGTGTAACCACGTGCCCCATAAGATATCAAATCGATGCTTCATCCAAGACATACAAGTGTGATAGGGTCTACCCGTCATAGCCAATTTCGAAACCAAAGAACACATACTGTACAGATTTAAAATATTTTGAATAGGTAGATCGTGGCACGCGCAAGTCAACTTTCGTAGGGCATAACTTTTTACTCAGGTGGAACCACGTGTCCTGTTTGATATAAATTCGAAGCTTATTATGAGATCTACAAGTGTGATAGGGTATACTCGTCATAGCCCAGCTTTGAGTCCAAATATCATGGACTGTGGAGTTTCGAATTTGTGGAACCTATGAATCGTGGCACGCGCAGGTCAACTTCCATAGGGCATAACTTTTGACTTTGGTGGAACCACCTAGCCTGTAAGATATCAAATTGAAGCTTACTCAAGGTGCACCGGATTTACCCATCATAGCCTAGTTTCATCTGCAAAAAACATAGACTGTGCAGGTTTGGAATATCTGCAACAAACAGATCCTGGCACGCGCAGATCAACTTATGTAGGGCATAACTTTTAACATGGGTGGAACCACGTGGCCCGTAAGATATTAATTTGAAGCTTATTTAGAGACCGACATGTACGAGGGGTTTTACGCATCACAATCTTGTTTCCATAAGGCATAGCTTTTCACTCTGGTGGGACCATGCATCCCGTAAGATATCAAATTGATCTTATTCGGAGTCTTACTAGGGTGACATGGTATACCCATCTTAGCCAAGTTTTGAGTCTAAAATTCAAAGACCGTGTAGCTTTAGAATTTCTGGGTGGACTTATAAGATATCAAATCCAAGCATATTCAAGGGGCGGAAGACTATACCCATCACAGCCCAATTTCAAGTCCCAAAAACATAGACTGTGCAGCATTAGAATTTCTGCAACAAACGGATTGTGGCACGCGTAGGTCAACTTCCAGAGCGCATAACTTTTGACATGGGCGGAACCATGTGGCCTGTAAGACAACAAATCGAATCTTATTCAAGTAGGGGCAGGGTTTACCCATCACAGCCTAGTGTCAAGTCCAAAAAACAGAGACTGTGCAGCTTTAGAATTTCTGCAACAAATGGATCGTGGCACACGCAGTTCCGCTTCTATAGGGAATGACTTTTCACATGGGTGGAACCATGTGGCCCATAAGATATCAAATCTACGCTTCATCAGAGACCTACAGGTGCAACAGTGTTTACCCATCACAGACTAGTTTCAAATCCAAAGAACACAGACTGTGCAGCTTTAAAATTTCTGGAACAGGTGGATCGTGGCACGCACAAGTCAACTTCCGTAGGGCATAACTTTTCACTCTAGTGGAACCACGCGGCCCGTAAGATATCAAATCGATCTTATTCAGAGTCTTACTGGTGACAAGGTTTACCCATCGTAGCCAAGTTTTGAGCCTAAAATTCAAATATCGTGCAGCTTTCAAATTTCTGGGTGGAACCATAAGATATCAAATCCAAGCATATTCAAGATGCGACAGAGTTTACCCATCACAGCCTAGTTTGAAGTCACAAAAACATAGACTTTGTAGCATTAGAAATTCTGCAAAAAATAGATCGTGGCACGCGCAGGTCAACTTCCATAGCGCATAACTTTTGTCATGGGTGGATCCATGTGGCCCGTAAGACATCAAATCAAAACTTATTCAAGCTAGGGCAGGGTTTACCCGTCACAGCCTAGTTTCAAGTCCAAAAACCATAGACTATGCAGCTTTAGAATATCTGCAACAAATGGATCATGGCACACGCAGGTCAACTTTTGTAGTTTTGACATGGGTGGAACCACGTGGCCCGTAAGATATCAAATCGATGTTTCATCAGAGTCTATCAGGTGCGACAGGGTTTACCCGTCACAGCCTAGTATCGTATCCAATGAACATAGTCTGCGCGGCTTTCAATTTGTGGAACCGATGGATCGTGGCACACGCATGTCAACTTAGAATTTCTGGAACAAACAGATAGGGGCACACGCAGCTCAACTTCTGTAGGGCATGACTATTGACATGGGTGGAACCACGTGGCCCGTAAGATATCAAATTGAAGCTTATTCAGAGACCGACAAGTACGAAAGGTTTTACGCATCACTTTCTAGTCTTTTGTGTAAAAAATAGAGACTGTACAACATTAAAATTTCCAAAATGGAAGGATTGTGGCGCGGGCATGTCAAATTTTGTAAGGCATCACTTTTCACTTTTTTGGAACCACGTGTCCCGTGAGTTATCAAATCGATCTTAATCAGATCCCTACTGGTGTGACAAGGTTTACCCATTGTAGCCAAGTTTTTAACCCAAAATTCAAAGACTGTGCAACATTAAAATTTCAGGAACAGGTGGATCTTGGCACGAGCAAGTCAACTTCAGGGCATAACTTTTCACTCGAGTGGAACCACAAGACTGTTAGATTTCAAATCGAAGCTTATTCTAAGACCTACAGGTGCGACAGGGTTTACCAGTTGTAGCCCTGTTCTAAGTCCAATAAACATGGACTGTGCAGTTTAGAATTTGTGGAACCAATGGATCGTGGTACGCGCAGGTCAACTTCTATAGGGCGCAACTTTTGACATGGGTGGAACCACGTGGCCCGTATGAAATTAAATTGAAGCTTACTCAAGGTGCGTCAGGTTTACCCATCACAACCTAGTTTCAATTCCAAAAAACATAGACTGTCCAGCTTTAGAATTTCTGCAACAAACAGATCGTGGCACGCGTAGATCAACTTCTGTAGGGCAACTTTTAACATGGGTCGAACCACGTGGCCCGTAAGATATTAAATTTAAGCTTACTCAAGGTGCATCGAGTTTACCCATCACAGCCTAGTTTCAAGTCCAAATAACATAGACTGTGCAGCTTTAGAATTTCTGCAAAAAAAAAGATCGTGGCACGCGCAGGTCAACTTCCATAGGGCATAACTTTTAACATGGGTGGAACCACGTAGCCTGTAAAATATCAAATTAAAGCTTATTCAGAGACCGACAAGTACGACAAGTTTTATGCATCACAGTCTTGTTTCATGTGTAAAAAACACAGACTCTAATACTTTAAAATTTCTGGAACAGACAGATCGTGGTACGCGCATGTCAACTTTCATATGGCATAACTTTTCACTTTGGTGGAACCACGTGGCATATAAGATATCAAATCGATATTATTCAGAGTCCAACTGGTGCGACAGGTTTTACCCACCGTAGCCATGTTTTGAGTACAAAGCTCAATGACCGTGCAACTTTAGAATTTCCAGAACAGACGAATCGTGGCACGCGCATGCCAACTTCCGTAGGGCATAACATTTGACATGGGTGTAACCACATGCCCTATAAGATATCAAATCGATGTTTCATCCGAGACATACAAGTGTAATTGCCTAAGGCATAACTTTTCAATTTGGCGGAACCATGTGGCCCATGAGATATCAAAATGATCTTATTCATAGACCTACTGGTGCGACACGGTTGACCCATTGTAGCCAAGTTTTGAGTCCAAAATTCAAATACCGTGCAACTTTAGAATTTCTGGAATAGACGGATCATGCCACGTGCATGCCAACTTCCGTAGGGCATAACATTTGACATGGGCAAAACCACATGCGCCGTAAGATATCAAATCGATGCTTCATCAAAGACCTACAGGTGGGACAGAGTTTACCAGTCAAAGCCTAGTTTAAAATCCAAAGAACACAGACTATATAACTTTAAAATTTCTAGAACAGGTGGATCGTGGCACGCGCAAGTAAACTTCCGTAGGGTATAACTTTTGACTCGGGTGGAACCACGGGGCCCGTTAGATATCAAAGCGAATCTTATACTGAGACCTATAGGTGCGTGAAGGTTTACCCGTCGTAACCTAGTTTTGAGTCCAAAAAACATGGACTGTGCGGGTCGACTTCCATAGGGCATAACTTTTGACATGGGCGAAAGCACATGGCATGTATGATATCAATTCATAGCTCATTCAAGGTGCAACAAGGTTTACCCATCACAACCTAGTTTCAAATCCAAAAACCAAAGACCGTGCAGCTTTAGAATTTTTGAAAAAAAATGGATCGTGGCATGTGTAGGTCAACTTCTGTAGGGCATAACTTTTCACATCGGTGGAACAACGTTGCCCGAAAGATATCAAATCGAAGCTTACGTAAGGTGCGACCTGGTTTACATATCACAGCCTAGTTCCATGTCTAAAAAAAATTGCCTGGGCAGCTTTAGAAGTTTGGCAAAAAATGGATCGTGGCACGCGCATGTCAACTTCTGTAGGGCATAGCAGTTGATATGGGTGGAACCACGTGGCCCGTAACATATCATATTGAAGCATATTAAGAGACCTACAAATTTTCAATCTGGTGGAACCACATGGCCCGTAAGATATCAAATCTATCTTATTCAAAGTCCTACTGGTGCGTCAGGGATTTCGCATCGTTGCCAAGTTTTAAGTAGGGCATAACATTTTACATGGGTTTGACCACGTGCCTCGTAAGATGTCAAACTGAATCTTATTCAAAGACCGACTATTATGACAGGTTTTATGCAGTCTTGTTTCATTCATAAAAAAACACAGACGGTACAACATTAGAATTTATGGAACAGACGGATCGTGGCACGCGCATGTCAACTTCCGTAAAGCATAACTTTTCACTTTAGTGGAACCACGTGGCCCATTAGATATGAAATTGATCTTATTTGGAGCCTTGTTGGTGCGACAGGGTTTACCCATTGTATCCAAGTTTTGAGTCCAAAATTCAAAGATCGTGCAGCTTTACAATTTTCAGGACAGACGGATCGTGCCTCGCGCATGACAACTTCCACAGGGAATAACATTTGACATGGGCGAAACCACGTGCCTCGCTAGATATGAAATCGATGCTTCATGTGAGCCCTACAGGTGCGATAGGGTTTACCCGTCAAAGCACAGTTTCGAAACCAAAGAACACAGACTGTACAACTTTAAAATTTCTGGAACAGGTGGATCATGGCAGACACAAGCCAACTTTCGTAGGGCATAGCTTTTTTCTCGGGTGCAACCACGGGGCCCGTTAGATATCAAAGACCACGAATCTTATTTAAGGGGCAACAGGATTTACCCATCACAGCCTAGTTTCAAGTCCAAAGAAGATAGACTGAGCAGCTTTAGAATTTCTGCAACAAACGGATCGTGGCATGCGCATGTGAACTCCTGTAGGACATAACTTTTGACATGGGTTGAACCACGTGGCCCGTAAGATATGAAATTGAATATTATTTAGAGACCTACAACTTTTCACTCTAATGGAACTACGTGGCCTGTAGGATATCAAATCTATCTTATTTAGATTCGTATTTGTGCGGCAAGGTTTACCCATCGTAGCCAAGTTTTGAGTCCAAAATTCAAATATTGTGCAACTTTAGAAGTTCCAAAATAGACGGATCGTGGCACGTGCATGCCAACTCCCGTAGGGCATAACATTTGAAGCTTATTCAAAGACAGACAATTACGATAGGTTTTATGCATCACAGTCTTTTTTCATTTGTAAAAACACAGACGGTACAACTTTAGATTTTCTGGAACAGACGCATTGTGGCACGCGCATGTCAACTTTTGTAAGGTATAAATTTTCACTTTGGTGGAACCATGTGGGCCGTGAGATATCAAAGCGATCTTATTCAGAGCCCTACTGGTGCGACAGGGTTTACCCATTGTAGGCAAGGTTTGAGTCTAAAATTAAAATACCCTGCAACTTTAGAATTTCTGGATCAGACGAATCGTGCCACATGCATGCTAACTTCCGTGGGGTATAATATTTGACATGGGCGGAACCACGTGCCCTGTAAGATATCAAATCTATGCTTCATCAGAGAGCTACAGGTGCGACAGGGTTTACCCATCATAGCCCAATTTTGTATCCAAAGAACACAGACTGTACAACTTTAAAATTTCTGAAACAGGTGGATCGTGGCACGCGCAAGTCAACTTCCGTAGGGCATAACTTTTGACTCGGGTGGAATCACGGGGCCCGTTATATATCAAATCGAAGCTAATTCTGAGATCTATTGTAGCGACAAGATTTAACCATCGCAGACCTATTTTTAGTCCAAAATAATGGACTGTGCAGTTTAGAATATGTGGGACCGATGGATCTTGGCACGCGCAGGTCAACTTTCATTGGGCATAACTTTTGAGATGGGTGGAACCACATGGCCCGTATGATATCAAATCGAAGCTTAATCAAGGTGCAACAGGGTTTACCCATCACAACCTAGTTTCAAGTCGAAAAAGAAAAGACCATGCAACTTTAGAATTTCTGTAACAAATTGATTGTGTCACGTGCAGGTAAATTTCTATAGGGCATAACTTTTGATATTGGTGGAACCACGTGGCCCGTATGATATCAAATTGAAGCATATTTAGAGAACTACAAGTACGATAGTTGTTACGCATCGTAGTCTATTTTGATATGTAAAAAACAAATACTATAGAACTCTAGAATTTCTAGAATAGACGGATCATAGCACTTTCATGTCGACTTCCGTAAGACATAACTTCTCACTCTGGTGGAACCACGTGGCCCGTATGATATCAAATCTATCTTATTTAGTCCCACTAGTGCGAGAGAGTTTATCAATCGTAGCTTAATTTTGAGTCTAAAATTTAAAGACCGTGCAACTTTTGAATGTTTAGAATAGTCGAATCGTTTCACGCGCATGCCAACTTTTGTAGGGCATAACATTTGACATGGTTGGGACCACGTGCCCTGTAAGATATCAAATTGAAGGTTATTCAGAGTCCAAAAATTACGGTAGGTTTTACGCATCGCTGTCTTCTTTTGTGGTTAAAAAACACAGACTGTGCGGCTTTAAAATTTCTGGAAAAGGTGGATCGTGGCACGCATAAGTCAACTTCCGTAGGGCTTAACTTTTGGCTCGGGTGGAATCACGTGGCCCGTTAGATATCAAATCGAATCTTATTCGAAGACCTACAGGTGCAATAGGGTTTAGCAGTTGCAGCCCAGTTTTGAGTCCAAAAAATATAGACTGTGCAGTTTAGAATTTGTGGAACCGATGGATCGTGGCACAAGCATGTCAACTTCCATAGGGCATAACTTTTGACATGGGTTGAAGCACGTAGCCCGTAAGATGTCAAATAGAAACTTGTTCAAGGTGCGACAGGGTTTACCCAACACCCCCTAGATTCATGTCCAAAAAACATAGACTGTGCAGCTTTAGAATTTCTACGACAAACAAATTGTGGCATGCGCAAGTCAACTTCTGTAGGGCATAACTTTTGACATGGGTGGAACAACGTGGCCCGTGGAACAACGGGTTTACACAATCACACCCTAGTTTCATGTAAAAAAAACATAGACTCTGTAGCTTTAGAATTTCTGCAACAAATGGATCATGGCACGCGGACGTCAACTTATGTAGAGCATAACTTTTGATATGGGTGGAACCCCGTAAGATATCAAATCGAAGCTTATTCTGAGACCTACAACTACGACGAATAATAGTCTCATTTCGTTTGTAAAAAACACAGACTGTACAACTTTAAAATTTCTGGAACAGGCAAATCGTGGCACACGCATGTCATTTTCTGTAAGGCATAACTTTTCACTCTGGTGGAACAACATGGCCCGTAAGATATCAAATCAATCTTATTCAGAGTCCTACTGCCGCGACAGGGTTTACCCAACGTAGCCATGTTTTGAGTCCAAAATTCAAACTCCGTGCAACTTTAGAAGTTTCTGAACAGACTGATCGTGCCTTGTAAAATATCAAATCGATTCTTCATCAGCGACCTACGAGTGCGACAATGTTTACCCGTCACAGCCGAGTTTCAAATCCAAAGAATACAGAATGTGCAGCTTTTAAATTTCTAGAACAGGTGGATCATGGCATGCACAAGTCAACTTACGTAGGGCATAACCTTTGACTGAGGTGGAACCACATGGCCCGTTAGATGTCAAATCGAAGCTTCTTCTAAGACCTACAGGGGCAACGGGGTTCTGCCGTCGTAGCCCAGCTTTACATCGAAAAAAGATGGACTGTGCACGCACAGGTCAAGTTCTATAGAGCATACCTTTTGACATGGCCCGTATCATATCAAATTGAAGCTTATTCAAGGTGCACCAGGATTTACCCATCACAACCTAGTTTCAAGTCCAAAAAACATAGACCGGTCAACTTTAGAATTTCTGCAACAAACGGATCGTGGCACGCGCAGTTCAACTTCCATAAGGCATAACTTTTGACATGGGTGGAACCAATTGGCCCGTATGATATCTAATCGAAGCTTCTTAAAGGTGCGAAGGGTTTACCCGTCACAACCTAGTTTCAAGTCGAAAAAAAATAGACTGTGCAGCTTTAGAATTTCTGCAACAAACGGATAGTGGCACGCACAGAATTCCATAGTGTATAACTTTTGACACGGGTGGAACCATGTGGCCCGTAAGATATCAAATCGAATCTTATTCAATGTGGGATAGAGTTTACCCATCATAGCCTACTTTCAAGTCGAAAACATCTAGACATTGCAGCATTAGACTTTCTGTAACAAGTCAGCTTTAAAATTTCTGGAACAGGTGGATCGTGGCACGCACAAGTCAGCTTCCGTAAGGCATAACCTTTGACTCGGGTGTAACCACGTGGCCCGTTAAATGCTAAATCGAAGCTTATTCTTAGACCTACAAGTGCGACATGGTTTACCCATTGCAGCCCAGCTTTGAGTCTAATAAACATGGACTGTGTAGTTTGGAATTATAGAATCGATGGATGGTGGCACGCGCATGTCAATTTCTGTAAGGCATAACTTTTCACTTTGGTGGAACCATGTGGCCCATGAGATATCAAAACGATCTTATTTAGAGACCTACTGGTGCGACACGGTTTACCCATTGTAGCCAAGTTTTGAGTCCAAAATTCAAATACCGTGCAACTTTAGAATTTCTGGAATAGACTGATCGTGCCACGCGCATGCCAACTTCCGTAGGGCATAACATTTGACATGGGCTGAACCACATGCCCTGTAAGATATCAAATCGATGCTTTATCAAAGACCTACAGGTGCGACAGAGTTTACCCGTCATAGCCCAGTTTCAAATCCGATGAACACAGACTTTACAACTTTAAAATTTCTGGAACAGGTGGATTGTGGCACGCGCAAGTAAACTTCCGTAGGGTATAACTTTTGACTCGGGTGGAACCATGGGGCTCGTTAGATATCAAATCGAAGCTTATACTAAGACCTATAGGTCTTTGAATAAAATCTATGAATCTTATTCAGAGACCGACAATTACAACAGGTTTTATGCAGTCTTGTTTCATTTGTAAAAAAACACAGATGATACAACATTAAATTTTATAGAACAGATGGATCGTGGCACGCGCATGTCAACTTCCGTAAGGCATAACTTTTCACTTTAGTGGAACCACGTGGCCCATTTGATATCAAATCGATCTTATTCAGAGCCTTACTAGTGCGACAGGGTTTACCAATTGTAGCCAAGTTTTGAGTCCAAAATTCAAAGATCGTGCGGCTTTACAATTTTCGGGATAGACGGATCGTGCCTCGCGCATGCCGACTTCCACAGGGAATAACATTTGACATGGGCGGAACCGCGTGCCTCGTTATATATGAAATCGATGCTTCATCTAAGCCCTACAGGTGCGACATGGTTTACCCGTCAAATCCCAGTTTTGAAACCAAAGAACACAGACTGTCCAACTTTAAAATTTCTGGAACAGGTGGATCATGGCACACACAAGCCAACTTTCGTAGGGCATAGCTTTTGTCTCGGGTGGAACCACGGGGCCTGTTAGATATCAAATCAAAGCTTATTCTGAGACCTATAGGTGCGACAGGGTTTACCCATCGCAGCCCAAGTTTGAGTCCAAAAAGCATGGACTATGAAGTATAGAATTTGTGGAACTGATTGATCGTCGCACGCGCAGGTCAACTTCCCTCGGTGATAACTTTTGACATGGGTGGAACCACATGGCCCATATTATATCAAATCGAAGCTCATTCAAGGTACGACAGGGTTTGCCCATCGCAGTCTAGTTTCAAGTCCCAAAACATAAATTGTATATCTTTAGAAATTTTACAACAAACGGATCATTTCACGCGCAGGTCAACTCCTATAGGGCATAAATTTTTACATTGGTGGAACCACGTAAGATATCAAATCTAAGCTTACTCAAGGTGCGACAGGGTTTACCCATCACAGCCTAGTTTTAAGTCTAAAAAACATAGACTGTGCAGCTTTATAATTTCTGTAACTCATGGATCATGGCACGAGCAGGTCAACATCTGTAGGGCATAACCTTTGACATGGGTGGAACCACGTGGCCCGTAATATATCAAATTGAAACTTACACAAGATGCGACAGAGTTTACCCATCACAGCCTAGTTCCAAGTCCAAAAAACATAGACTGTGCAGCTTTAGAATTTCTAAAACAATTTTATCGTGTCACGCACAGGTCAACTTCTATAGGGCAAAACTTTTGACGTGGGTGGAACCACATTGCCCGTCAGATATCAAATTGAAGCTTATTTAGGACCTACAAGTACGATAGGTTTTATGCGTCGCAAGATAATTTCTGGAATAGACGGATCGTGGCACGCGCATGTCAACTCATGTGTGGAAAAACTTTTTACTCTGATGGAACCACGTGGCCCGTAAGATATCAAATCGATCTTTTTCACACTCCTATGAGTGCGATAGGGTTTACGCATCCTAGCCAAGTTTTGAGTCAAAAATTCAAAGACAGTGCAACTTTATTCAGAACAGACGGATCGTGGCACGCGCATGCCAACTTCCGAAGGGCATAACATTTGACATAGGTGAGACCGTGTGCCCCGTAAGATATCAAATTGAAGCTTATTCAGAGACCGACAAGTACGATAGGTTTCATGCATCACAGTATAGTTCTATGTGTAAAAAACACAGACTGTAAAACTTTAGAATTTCTAGAACAGATGGATTGTGGTAAGCGCATGTCAACTTTCGTATGGCATAACTTTTCACTCTGGTGGAACCACGTGGCATGTAAGATATCAAATCGATCTTATTCAGAGTCCTAGTGGTCCGATAGGGTTTACCAACCGTGGTCGAGTTTTGAGTCCAAAATTCAAAGACCGTGCAACTTTAGAATTTCTAGATTAGACAGATCGTGGCACATGCATGCCAGCTTCCGTGGGGCATAACATTTGAGATGGGTGGACGACGTGCCCTATAAGATATAAAATTGAAGATTATTCGGAGACCGACAATTACGATAGGTTTTACGCATCACAGTCTTGCTTCATTTGTAAAAAACTCATACTGTACAACTTTAGAATTTCTGGAACAGAAGGATCGTGGCACGCGCATGTCAACTTTCGTAAGGGATAACTTTTCACTTTTGTGGAACCATGTGGCCCGTAAGATATTAAATCGAACTTATTTAGCGCCCTCCTGGTGCGACAAGGTTTAGCCGTTGTAGCCAAGTTTTGAGTCCAAAATTCAAAGACTGTGCAACTTTAAAATTTCAGGAACAGGTGGATCGTGGCACGAGCAAGTCAACTTCAGTAGGACATAACTTTTGATTCAAGTAGAACCACGGGGCTCGTTAGATATAAAATCGAACCTTATTCTGAGACTTATAGGCGCGATCCAGTTTTCCAGTTGTAGCCCTGTTCTGAGTCCAAAAAACATGGACTATGCAGTTTAGAGTTGGTGGAATCGATGGATCGTGGCACGCGCAGGGCATAACTTTTGACATGGTTCAAACCACGTGCCCCGTAAGATATCAAATCGAAGCTTATTCAAGGTGCAATAGGGTTTACGCATAACAAGCTAGGTTCAAGTCCAAAAAAATATATTGTGCAGCTATAGAATTTCTATAACAAACGTATCGTGGCACGCGCAGGTCAACTTCAATATTGCATAACTTTTGACAAGGGTGGAACCACGTGGCCCGTAAGATATTAAATTTAATCTTACTTAAGGTGCAGCGAGTTTACCCATCACAGCCTAGCTTCAAGTCAAAATAACATAGACTGTGCGGCTTTAGAATTTCTACAAAAAATAGATCGTGGCACGCGCAAGTCAACTTTAATAGGGCATAACTTTTAACATGGGTGGAACCACGTGGCCTATAAGATATCAAATTGAAGCTTATTCAGAAAATGACAAGTACAAAATGTTTTACGCATCACAGTCTTTTTTCATGTGTAAAAAACACAGACTATAATACTTTAGAATTTCTAGAACAAACGGATCATGGTACGCGCATGTCAACTTTCGTATGGCATAACTTTTCACTCTGGTGGAACCACGTGGCATGTAAGATATCATATAGATATTATTTAGAGAGCAACTGGTGCGACAAGGTTTACCCACCGTAGCCATGATTTGAGTCTAAAGCTCAATGACGGTGCAACTTTAGAATTTTCAGAACAGACGGATCATGGCACACGCATGTCAACATCCGTAGGGCATAACATTTGACATGGGTGGAACCACGTGCCCCATAAGATGTCAAATCGATGCTTCATCCGAGACTTACAAGTGTGAGTGGGTCTACCCATCAAGGCCCAATTTTGAATCCAAAGAACACAGACTGTGTAGCATTACAATATCTCAAATAGGTGGATTGTTGCACTCGCAAGTCAACTTCAGTAGGGCATAACTTTTGACTCGGGTGGAACCACGTGGGCCGTTAGATATCAAATTGAAGCTTATTCTGAGACCTACAGGTGCAATAGGGTTTACCAGTTGTAGCCCAGTTTTGAGTGCAAAAAACATAGAGTGTGTA
>QANY01000099.1:0-264361 GCA_003255025.1 Datisca glomerata | reverse complement strand
TTTTTCCTAAAACAAAAATGAATTTTTTTAATCGCCACTCCGCGTCGCACGCACGTTGCGACAGTCTGGAACAACTTTCAGAGTCTTCAAGAACTTCCTAAGCCATACAACCTCCTTTGTAGCTTCACAAGTTGCCAAATATTCAAATTCCATGGTAGAATAAGCAATGCAAGATTGCTTGATACTTCTCTATACAACTACTCTACTGTTCAAGATAAACACCGATCTTGAAGTGGACCTCCTAGAATCCTTATCAGCTTGAAAATCAGAATCAGTATACCCCATGATATTCAAGCCACCAAATGAATACACAAGCATGTAATTCCTTATTCCTAAGATACTTAAGGATATGTTTGACGATATTCAAATGTTCAATTCTAGGATTAGATTGAAAACGACTCACAATGCCCACGACATAGCAAATATCTGGCCTAGTGCAAACATCACATACATGAGACTTCCTACAGTTGAAGCATATGAAATCTTTCTCATGTTTTCCTCTTCTTGAGGAGTCTTCAGAGATTGCTCCCTGGAAAGGCTGACTCCATGTCTAATAGTAAGAAATCCTTTCTTGGAGTTTTGCATACTTAAGCGATCCAACACCTTACACATATAAGATGCTTGGGACAATGCCAATTGTTTGTTCTTCCTATCTTGAAAGATCTGAGTACCTAAGACAAATGTAGTTTCTCTAAGATCCTTCATATCAAATTGGTTTGCAAGCCAAATCTTGACATCAAATAATTTTCCTACATCATTCCCAATGAGTAGAATATCATCTACGTACAAGACTAGAAAAATCACCTTCATTTTGTGTATCAGCTTATACACACATGACTCATCCACTAACTGTTCAAAACCATAATTCTTTACAGTTTTGTTGAATCTAATACTCTACGACAGTGATGCTTGCTTAAGTCTATAAATGGACTTTTGTAGTTCGTAAACTTTGTCCTCCTGGCCTTTCTCCATGAACCCGCCTGGTTGAGCTATATAAATGCGCTCATCAAGATTTCCATTCAGAAAAGCAGTCTTGACGTCCATTTGCCAGATTTCATAATCAAGGGCAGCAGCAATGGATAAAAGAATTCGGATGGATTTAAACATCGCCACCAGCGAGAAGGTATCTTCACAGTCTATTCCTTCCTTTTGGGTGTAGCCTTTGGCTACTAACCTAGCTTTGAATGTCGCTACGTTCCCATCCAGACCACTTTTGTTCTTATAGATCCATTTGTATCTCACGGGTTTTACCCCTTCAAGAGGATCTACAAGCTTCTAGACTCCGTTCGAGTACATCGAATGTATCTTTACGTTCATGGCTTCTTCCCATAAGTTTGCTTCAGGACCATCCATGACCTCTGAGTAGGAGATAGGTTCATCAAGGTCATTATCTGAGACATCTGTCAAAGCTTCTCTATAGTACATATACCTCTCAGGTTGTCTCACAACCTTCTCAATACGTTGAGGTTGTATAGGCTCTGGCTTCTGTCGTGGTTCTTCCATTATTGAATTCGAAACAATTTTTGATTGGGGAGTCGGTGTCCTCCCACTCAATAATTTCTCCAGCACAACTGTGCTTCTCGGCTCTACACTTTTAATGTAATCTCTTCAAGAAAATGAGCATTCATGCTAACGAATATTTTCTGGTCAGTCGTACTGTAGAAGATGGTACCCCTTCGTTCCTTTAGGATATCTTACGAACATGCATTATTTTGAATGACTGACCAACTTGTCTAGCTTTAGTTTTAGAACATGTGCTGGGCACCCCCATATTTTAAAATGGTTAATAGATGACTTTCGTCCATACCATCTTTCATATGGTGTACTAGGCACCGTATTCAACGAAACTTAGTTCAGAATATATGCCGCTGTTTCTAAGGCATATCCCTAGAAGGAATATGAAAGGGATGAATAATTCATCATGGATCTAACCATATCCATCAGAGTTTGATTCATTCTCTCTAACACACCAATTTATTGTGGCGTACCATGTACTGTAGGCTGAGAAAGAATACCTTCTTCCTTAAGAAAGTCTTCAAACTCTCCTAGCAAGTACTCTCCACCATGATCAGATTATAGTGTTTTGATTTATTTTCTAATTAATTTTAAACCAAGGCCTTATACACTTTGAACTTTTCAAAGTTTTCGGACTTTTGACGCATTAGATAAACATGACCAAAACGTGAGTAGTCATCAGTGAAGGTTATGGAGTATTCATAACCTCCTGTTACTTGAATATTCAATGGCCCACATACATCACTATGTATGAGTTCAAAGCATTGAATGGCTCTTTCACCTTTTGCTGAAAAAGGTCTCTTGGTCATTTTGCCTTCAATACAGTATTCACATATGGGTAGTGATTCCACACTTAAAGTTTGCAAATGACCATCCTTCACAACTCTTTTAATCCTGTCCAGACTAATATGCCTAACGTGTAAGTGCCACAAATATGCTAGATCGGTTGAGTCATACTTCAACCTTTTACTATTTTTTTGTGAATCATTATTTAATTCAGTGTCACATATCATTGGAACTATTAGTTTTACGTGAAATAATTTATTAAATATGCGTGCAACAATAATTAGACATCCATTTCTAAATATTACCAACATCTTTATCAATGAATTTAAGATCAAATCCTTGCTCGATTAATGCACCGATAGAAATATGATTCTTTCCAAAAAACTGGGATATAATAAACATCACGTAAAATAATAAAACATTTCTAAAAATATAATTTAATAGTTCTCACAGATACGGGCCAATACTAGTGCTCCATTACCTAGCGGAAGCTGTAATCACCCTCGTTAAGCCTTCTGACTTTCCTAAACCCCTATAGGGAGCAATAGATATGATTAGTTGGTGCATAGTCTATAATCCAAGATAAAGTAGAGTCAGCTACATAACAAGTCTCAGTAACCACTACTATACCTTTAGATCTCAACCCTTTGAGATACTCTGGCCAGTTGCATTTCCAATGACCAGCAGCTCCACAATGATGTCACTTATCTTTCGACTTGTCTAATTTCGCGGTGCTCTTGCCTTTGGAAGCTCCCAGCTTCTACTTCTTCACTTTCCTTGGACCTCTTCTCTATTTCTTCTTAGAGCCAGAGGTGGAAGGCTTTCTTTCAGTAAAGTTAGCCTCTCCACACTTCCTCTTGCCCTTCAGAAACAACATCTCAGCTTATTCATGAGCTTAAAAAGTGAGTACTTCAGCTTATTCATCGAATAACTAAGCTTGATGTTCTCAAAGGTACTAGGCAAAGTCTCTAGGATCATATCCACTTGAGTCTCACCATCAACCTCAACACCCATGATCTCTATCTCATTCAGATAATTAATGATCAACATCATATGTTCTCTGATATGGGTTCCAGGTTCCATCCTGCAGTTCATGAAGTCGCGTATAACTGTCCATCTAGCTTGACGACCCTGATCTCTGAACATTTCAGTGATGTTCAATATCATATCAGTGGCAGTCTCAAAGTTTTGATGCTGTTATTGTAACACATTGCTCATAGATTCCAAGATGTGACATCTGATGATCTCATCAGAAAGCAGCCAAGAAGCATAAGCATCCTTCTCCTCTTAAGTCCATTCAACAATAGGCTCAAGGGGATAAAGGGTAGTGAGTACAAACTATTACTTTTCTACCGTCAGCACGATATCAAGATTCGTTTCCAATCCACATAATTTTTACCAATAAATTTGTTTGTGTTAAGAATAGTTAGAGAGGGGATATCGACATTATTACTGAAAAGAATAAATAAAGTGGTGCAAATAAATGTTCAATCCTTTAGGATAGTATGATGCATGATGTAAGTAGTTAAACATTTAAAAATTCATTAAAAAATATTCCCCCATGATAATATGATAAAAAACGATAGCTTGTCTCATCGAGGAATGAAGTCCAAACTATCTCCTATCGCATCGAGACTCTTCTCGTTTGGTTAATGCTCAATTGTTTCCACATATAGCTTAACCAATCACAAATGGTTTTGGTCACCTTGGCTCCATTGGCTAGCCCCTAAGTGTGGATTCCAATGTGCTTCAATCTAAGTGTTTAACCAACACATCGACTCTTAAAAGTTGCTATGGACTAACAGTCCGTCTATGAGACGGCCCTACCCCACCACTTCCTTTAAAAGTCTTAACTTCTCAATTAACTCGATGACTCAAAGAAACATGACTCCAAAGTTTCTCCCATTGAAGTGATGGCCGTTATGGGTGGTTCTAAATCATTTCTTATGGCATGATCAAGTTCGCGTTGGAGATCTTGGAAATATTTCAACATAAACGACTCTCCCACTTAGTTTTTGATTTTTTTTTAGAATTTTGGTTGTTTTTCAAAACATAACTTTTATTAATTTGAAAAGCATGATGAAATTCATAAATCCTTTATTTAATTTTAAATCCCAATTTAAAATCATAACCGTTATAAATTTCACATTGTAATTAAATTATAACCATTATAAATTAGTCGACAATGATGCATGTACATGCTACATGGTAATTTGATATTGATATCCCTAATTCTATATGACATGTTATATGATGATGCACAAATAAAATTGAATCATACATTTAAAATTAACATCCCTATTGGCTCATTTCTAATTACAACCTAAGAAAAATAATAAATTAATTTATAAACTAATCTTCATGCCGTCTGTAATTTTCTCATTCCTCTCCATGCTGTCCCACCACTTTGTAACTCTTTACAAAAGTTCATTCCCATTTTAAAATTCAAATTTAAATTCAAAATTTATAATTCAAAAAGTTAAAATTTAATTTTGATTAAAATCCTTTAATTAAGGAAACTATTTTTCTAATTAAATAATCTCATTAATTATCTCATCTTTTTAATAAAATAAAAAGATATCATTGATTATTATCTTTTGAATTCCAAATTTAAAAGATAAAATAGATAATTATCTTTGAATTCAAAATTCAAAATACATAAAGATAACATAGATAATTATCTTTTGAATTTTAATTATCTTTCATTAGTTTAAAATTTAAAATTTAAATTCAAAATTTTAAAAGATAAAAAAATAGGATTAAGGGTTATCGCGAAACATCACAGGGATTCCTAAACCCCAATTGTTATCGCATCGGGTTTCACAAACCCTAGTCACCATGCAGGGCACGACAACGGACAGTTGTAGTGATGACACCGGAACAATATCGCCGGTTACTGGAACAGTAACTCTGGCGTGAACAGTAATTCTGACATGAACAATACTTCTGGCATAAATAGTACTCTGACATGAACAGTCTCCCCTGCATGAACAATACTCCGATGATGGTTTCGAGCATTTTCCCGTGACGCTTTCGAGGCGATGATGATCTTACATCAAATTTATAGAAATACAATTTTTACAACAAAATAAATTATATAAAATACTATGCCTCAAATTTGACGTACATCAATTCTAGATTGAAATAAAAATGCCTAGAGTCAACAGTTAGAGATCCATTCACATAACACATTTAAAATAACTTTTGAATTTACCATACAAAATCATATGTCATTATCCACAAAATTCACGATACGTTCATTTCAAATATCTATATGGATAATCAAGAACCTATAGCTCTGATACCAATTACTGGGATCGGTAGGTTTTAAGATTAACTCAAAAATAAGTTTGAACCACGAACAGTTCGTGGGCAGAATATCAATTTTTTTTCAATTAACTTATGTAATCAAATTAAATTATTTGAAACAAAAAATGCATGATTATGCATATACGATATTAAACGAGAAGATAATATTAGAAATAATTATTCACCTATACTTTGTATCAGAGAAATTCTGAACTGGAAGAATTCCTTTGAGCATTCTTCGTATTCTTCAAACTTCGGGATCCAAATCATCCAATTGAACTCGAAGAACGATTTACGAATTTCATCCACCAACAACCACCCGTTAATTTCAGAAATATATCTCACGAGAATTTTATATAAGAATTTAAGTGTGGGCTCTCAAAACAATTGAAGAAAAAAAACTTATATTTTTCCTTCAATACTCTCTCTATCGGCGGCAATCACTAGGGATGGGAGAAAACTCATTTTCTCTGTATCTGATATGAGATCTATATCTCTATCTCTTTCTCTGCAATCAAATTGTTATTAGATATTTATAAAATCTAATTTTTGATATTTATAAATATACCCATATATTTTAAATCTCTAAAAATTCACCCCATATATTCAAATTGCCAAAAATCGGTACATCTCCACAATGTTAGACTTGTATCAAAATTTGTCAATAATTGATAGATTTAATTGATCATTATCAATTAATTAATTAATTAATTTTTATTTAATAATTATCTAATAATTAGAAAATAATAAACTAATTAATTTCAATACAAATAATCACACTTAACTAATTAAGTGACATCACTAATCACATATAGGTGTAGGAAATATGTCTTGGCACCAAAACATATTTTTGATTCAATTTACTTCGTTTATATTCTTGTTCTCATGAGCTATTTCTGAGACATGATGAACCCACATGAACAAAGCTAATGATTCAAATACCCGACATATTTATCTCCATAAGTTTTCCAGTTATTTAATCATGACATCGTACGACTCCACTATAAGTTCGATGCCGAATCAACTCTCGATTCATGCGCATTATTTTTCTGTTGGTGTAAATAAACTATTTTTATTTTCACGGCCCACATAGTATTTTAACATAATATCCATTGTGAATATCAGTAACAAGAGCGGAATGTAAAATTACTGTTTTACCTCTCTTGTTATAATTTACTTAACTCATTTATTGACTGTGAATAAGAAAGAGATAATAGTGAATTGTCTCGTACCATTCACAAGTCTTAATGAATGACTCAATTCATTGAATACATGGTCAGGTTAATTTATTCACACACCCATCAATAAAGTATAAGGTGATATTGTTGCTTTCACAATCCAACCACGAATTTTCTTATTTGTGAATCACGTAACTCCAACTAATTGAATTACAATCTCAACAGTCGATGTATTGCCCACCAATTCAAACTCACTCATTTGACATATCAAAGGTTGCAACTAACTAAATCAAGCTGCATATTCACCTCAAGATTAAGGTAATTATAAAAATACTCTTCAAGTGTAACAATTAGATTTACAGCTAGGTAAACTATTTTGAGCTCTAAACTATTTTGAGCTCTAAACTAATTTTTTACCGGTCTATTCAACATGTTCATAATATGTCTAGGTTAACCGTTTGAGTCTCCACTCCTATTTTCCATGACTGACATCCATTAGTTCAACATAACTGTCATAATTAGATTCGATTGCCTAGTCGATCCTAAGACTGTGAATATCGTTCTGAACTTTCTTAGAAGAGTTCGTCTGGAAACGTCTCTATCTTCACTCTTCGATCGTTGATAAAAATTTCTGGACTTGAGTGATTTTTAAATACACTTTAATTTAAAATAAAATATTTAATTTATTCATAAAAATTCAATAATGTTAATGTCTGAGAAATAACTAAATACAAAGAAATAGTTATTACACACTACTTTATGGACGTACTCCAACACCTCCCCCATGAGTAGTATAAAAGGAGGCATTCCCCTCCTCATTTTACACACCAAAGAAGCTTTCAAGCTCTCTTTTACTCTCAATATATGTTCTCCATGTTTTTTGCTTATTTTTCTTCAAGTTTTCTTGGTTTAGTTTTTAGTTCGGTCCAGTTCGGTTTCAGTTTAGTCCCGCTCAGTTTATTTCCTATTTCGTCAACGGTTTCATTTTTCGGTTCAAGTCTTGATTTTGCGTTGTTACTTTGACGGTAGAATTTTGAAAAGTTAGGTCGATCAATGTGGTGAAATTGAGTGCTCTTCAGCTACCTCAAATCGTTTTATCTTGAGAAACATATATCGTTATCAACCTTAGAACACAAGTGAGAGGACGCAACTGTTTAAAGGAAACTGTGCAAACAGGAACTCGGTTTGATTTCTTATTGTTTCGTTACTCCATCCGTAGTGTTTTAAAGTTTGTAAATAAGTTATTTACATTTCAAAGTTAATAAATTTACACTACTTTCTGTAAATATATTTTTCCTGTCGTCTAATATATTTATAGAATTGTTGTATTATTATTATTTCTATTTAATCTTATAATACAATACACTATTTCCAACAATATATTTGTTTGTAGACTTATTATATTATCTTTAGATATAAAGAACATAAGTGAGTAAAGAAAGACAGATTCTATTGTGTGTTCGGGCTAGGAATTTTGTATAAATGTATCACTATTCTATTGAGTATTTTGATTTAAGTTCTTCTCTTTTGAAGTGGTGGAATAGAATCATTCATTTGAAATGTAATGACTCCACATCTGTAATGCTATACAAAATATTCAATCATATGTACAAATTAACACTTCATCACAACATAAATCTCAAAATTATTATTACAAATCTGAAAAATGACATAATCCGAATCAAAGCTAAATGTGAAATACCACACCAAAGTGAGACGAGCCTTGTGCTACATAATCTTTTTAAAACAGATTTGCCTCCCCAGGGTGGGTGCTTGAAGACGTCCGGGTTTGTCTTTTAGGATGGAACGCCAAAAATAGTAGTGGTCCACAAAGCTGATCTGGTGAACTAAATAGGTACCGAAATTCTACCACATTGAAGAACCAGAGGCCTAGGACTCCTAGGACTACTGGACAGATTCTCAGAACAAGAGAAGTTTGAGGAAAACATGACTGAGAGAAGAGATTGAGACTAGTTGTGTTCTGAAAAGGAAGGAAGAAGGGATGTTAATTTACAGTTACGGAAGATGTCAGTTTTGAAAAAAAAATGATGTTTAATTTCAGAAGCCATTACTAAAAAATTTAGTTTGAATTGTAATTTTTGAAAATTTATTAGTAGTTTTAATTTGTAGATTAAATTTTCTGTTTCAAGAATTAATTTGACAATTTCACATCTAAAATTAATCCGTAACAGTTTAAGAAAACTAATAGTTGGAAGAAGCAAATTTGACTTACTCTGAGCTTGAGTCGAATCGAGCGGCATTTGCGTCCCCAGGTCGCCTTCATACACAAGTCTCAAGCTCATCCCAACAACAGGCCGAAGGATTTGCACACCTCTACACGTGAGAGAGCATCGAACTATACATGATTTCAAACTTGGTGAGGGCAATTATATAAACATGAATGAGTTTTTTTCTTTACATCTTTTTAATGTGGAGGCCGAGCAACTAGATGCTGAAAGATTGGACATCTATCCTATTACATTTTCCCACATTTTTTCAAATACATGGATGCACTTTAAGCATTAACTTGTCATTCATTCAAATATCATTTTGACCATATACGCATATACCGTTTGCAATGTTCTTACAGAGAAGAACACAAATTCTCCTTGAACCATCAAAATTAATAGGAAAAAATGCTAGTACACCCCTGAAGTTTACTTGAAATACACGGATACTCTCTGAGATTTATCTAAAATACACGAACCTCCTTTGACATTTTATCTTGGAGACTAAAAAACTCAAAAACGTTATCTTTCCTACTAACGGCGTTAAAGTTTCACAAAATACTAACAATACCCTTATTTTTCTATATTATTACTGGGTAGAACCCGAATTTTCGTGTTTTGAGGATTTTCTCGGGTTATGAGAGAAATAACTCAATTTCATGTTTTGAGGATTTTCTCAAGTCCGGGTTTTCTCGAGTATGGGTTTTCTCGAGTATGAGTTTTCTCGAGTACGGGTCAATATTACTTAAATGTGTATGAATCTAAAGTTATTTTAGTAATTTCATTCTAAAACTAAACTTTTTATAACAAATTGAACATATTTATTTTTTCTTAAACTACAGAAGGTATCTGTATTTTTTAAGTAAACCGGAGATATACAAATACTTTTCTTAAATTAATAAGTGAGTCACACCTAAAATTTAATCCCAAAATGGTGTCTCAAAATAGTTTAATGGTTTTCCAGCATGTAATCATTGTGAGTCTGTTACCAAGATCTAGTCCTAGACAAACGTACTTCATTTTCACAAAGGGTATAGTAAAAATGAAGATGGATACTTCCTTTTGTTTGAGTAGATGAGAAGATGCTTGAACCAAAATATGCTATTGCTATGAGAAATATGTAAAATTACAAGGAGATGCTCAATACCAAGTTTTACAGTATTGTTCAGGGAGTTGATAAGTTCATTCACAAGAATTTTAATTTGTCGAGTTGTCTTTGACGGTTGAATATCCATATCTTTTAGAAAAATATTTCAAAGTTATGAATTTCATGGAATTTTCATTGATTGAACAACCCAAACTTTAGTTATTTGTATTGCACCATATGATCTTTCAAATTGGTAAAGACTACCCATTTATGGAAATTTTCTATAAAGGTTAAGGGTTTTATAAAGGAAAACTCTAAGATGAGGTGAAGATCTAGTGGTCCAGGTATCACGAGTTGAAATTATGGTTAGACATAATTTTTACTCTCCACGAATATCATATCACAAGGGAAGAGACAAACTAAAATTCAAATTCCACAAGTCAATCTTGTCAATCAAGTTGTCTTACCGTCTGGACTGAACCTACCTTAGGATCAATCCCGAAAAATTGATCGCCAGATTGACAAGACCGAACCATCTTCATGATACGACTGGTCCTAATCAAGTACACTTGGCTGAATCATTTTTATGATTTGATAGAGTTAATTTACCTTTAATAAAGTCAAGTCAAATCATCTCATGATTTCGTCTGACTAAATCTTCCTCTGAATACGTTTAAATCATTTCGGATCTTTGAGCAATGTCCACAATGAACCTAGAACCTGAATAAGAAATCAAGTACAAAAAAGTGATCATTTTCCTTCCAAATTTTGAGTCACGCCATCTATATTGAGGATGTATGAAGAAGCTGTAGAGGCTCAAAATCTCCTAAGTCTAGACTTGAGCTCAAAAGCTCAAAGGCCATAAAACCTGTCTTGAGCCCGACCTAGACTCTTTGGTCCACCTGAAAAGCTCACATTTTTCTGTACATACAAGGTGCTAGCTCATTCATCTTGCTCTCTAGACTCAAAATGTCATAATACATTACTCGCTTGGACATCAGAATATAATTGCCTAGGCAGCATACCACTATCAAAGTGATACTCTTAAGCCCACTCTTTCTCTCTTATTCTCAAGTTCATAATCTAATTATCGATGCATGATAACACCTCTGATAATGGATTTTCAGCATCTGTAATAGTAATAATGAAAATAGTTACTTTCTTAGTGAGGTTATATGATCAGATTGTTAGGATTATACCTTAAAAATATTGAAATTCTATTATTTTTATCAAAATATTTAATTTTGATTAATAATAAATAATTTATTATTATATTATGTGTAATGCATTCTTGTAGAAGGTCCACAAGCATAGTAACACTTAGTTTAGGTCCTATGGAGTTTAGCTCATGAAACAAAGTGTTTAACCAAGAGTTCTCTACTAAGATAGACTGTAGTACATCAACTATATTATGTAGAGTGACTAATCTTTGGTCACTAAGTGGAGTACCTGATTAATTTACTAGTGTATTTAAAATGCATTGATTAGACTAACGAGTTTGATTCTCAGTAAAAGTACTATCTTAAAAAAATCATAACTCATTGATATTATTTTATGAGTGCTCTTAATTTTTTTAGTCAAGATGTAAATATATTAAACCAAAAAGACTATACTTATACAATGAGCATAACCCATGTATACAACATGCACTATAGTATAAGCTCAAAATAGACACAAATATGAAAACACACTATACTGCAAAAATCAGGATCAAACATGACAATAAATTGAACAGTTATACTACAATAGAGATACAACACAGTAATCACATCAACATGATCACAAAGAAGACACAACCAAACTATCTCAACCCAAATAATCCACCACTAACCTATAACCTCAACAGGAAAACCAAGGTATACCACAATAAACAACACACCTAGCCTAAACACACTAAAGTTAGATAACCAAGAAATAAGAATGAAAAAGCCACCAATACCTCATAATGACCAAGGCAAATGACTCTATATTTACTAGAGAACTTAATAAGTTTAATAATAGGAATAAACACTTGTTTTTTTAGGAAAATTTAATTAATTTTTTATGAAGTACAAGGTGCTTCGATATGTTTTAATTTCTGAGGACCAAATTAATTTTTTAGAGGGGGAGAAATTGTAACACCACAACTAACAGTGCATTTAGTTATGTGTTTAATTGATAATTGTTGCATCAAATTATCATGATTATTGATTTAATATTTAATATGAATTAATTAAATGTGTTGTAGATGATCGCTTTGAGGTGCCCTAATGACTCAGATATGTCTAAGTAAATCTTATACTAATTGATAATTACTTCTTACAATTTTCTTATGTACTTTGATAATTAATTAGTAATTAAATTATATAGAGTGAAAATAGTAATTTCCAAATCTTAAGTTAAATAATAATAAAAATATCAAGTGAAGGAAGTTGAAATTTAACACTTTGAAATTAGTTTTAGTTGACCAATCAATTAATGGCATTTTGGACATTTTTATTTACTTTACCCTAATTTGTATTCGATTTAATATCCCTAACTCCTTTAGCCGGCACTGTGTCAAATTCCTTTGAGAAGCAAGTTGTAGTCTCCACCTTGCCACCACTTCACAAACGAAAGAAATATTACTTGTTGAATGGGTGTCATCTTGCCCCATTCAGTCTTTACGTCGTAGTTGATCCGTAGTCCCTTTCGTTCTTCGATTTTTTATATAAAAACAAAATTCAATTCGTTTTATTCAAATCAAACTCAAGCACTCTAGTACCATGTTTTAGGTTTGGCAAGTAAAATGGCTGTTTTTCGCTATGCTTTCTTCGTCCTAAAAATTATTTAAGTTTGTTTTAATGATTTACTTTGTGCATAAGTTAATGGGACACAACTTAGTTTCATGTAGATATGGTATTTTATTTTCATCAAAAGAATTGCTTTGGAGTCCTACACTTAACATGAACAAATATAATGTTTTAAGCATAAGATTTCCAAAACTGTATTTTCTGACAGCTTGTGAAGCGAGTAAAATTCCTCTATACGAACGAACTCGTTTCGGTCTCAAAAATTTACAGCATGATTTTAAGTTATGGATTTATATACTGTTAAAATTTCAAAAAGTCTCGATATGAGCTGATATGCTTAACATTCATCAAACGATAGGGTCTGCTTTAATTTTTGAAAAAAAAGCTGGTAGCAAGAGGTTTTATGGATTCTAGAGATTTATTTTGGGTTTATTCAACCTAAGAATTTACATTGAAGTGTTGATAACTTTCCAATATATGATCATTAAGTTTCGATGTTCATGAATATCTTTTGATTAATGAAAATGTGTGAGAAAGTTATGTTTTATGGAGAGAGTCATCAAAACTATATATATGATATTTAGATTCGTGGAATCATGTTGAACTTGTTATGTAATATTTGAATATTTTTAATGTTAGTTTTGTGAATAAATAAAGAGTGTGTCATTAAATAATAAGAACCCAATTCAATTTCAGTTTCTTTTATATAGAGTAGATATACTATTTTGGATTTTATTACTGGTAAAAGACTTCGGTTTTACTCTCTACCTTATATGTTTAAATAATTGATTTTATATTTTGTCTTTAACGACTATGTGAAATTCATAAAATATTTTTGATGTATAAAACATAATAGTTTTGACACTCTGAGCGTCGACAAACTCGAAGCATTCACTATTCATTTGGTTTTGCTAAGGACATCAGGTAAGTAGAATCTTACATATAATTGAATACTTGTCATAATCTGAAAAATCATAGATGGATTGTATGTTGTTGTGCTCTTATTTATTTTCTCGTATGCAAACCTCATCTATGTGATAACTTACTTATGTTACTGAAAGCTTAATTGTATACGAATGTGTTTGCTAATTATATGTCTAAGTTATGGTAATGGATGATTATATGTATATGGACTTAAGTTATGCTTCATAAAATAGAAATTACAAATAAATATTTAAAAGACCATGTGTATGTTTCTGTCATAAAAGAGGTGAGTGAGAAATGAGGCGTGAGGGACTGACATACCCTATAATATTTAATGGTTAATGGTTAATGGTTAATGGTTAATATTAATGAAGGGTCGTTTGGTTTATCCAACGATACTACTAAGAATCCGGTAGTCGAACAAGTTTTCATAATAATGACCCACTATATCTGATTGGTTAAACATTATACAAGTGAGCTAGCAAAAAATATAATTAAAGAATGTAATGTGATTAAAATTGTTTATACCGTCGTTTTAAGTATGATTTGATTGGAGAATTGAGGTTAGTAATGCATAAAGTCCATATACTTTTATTGTAGTTCTAAAAGTTTATTTATCATTGAAAAAAAGGACATTTTTAGTAACTCTCTTTGAATGACTGATTTATAGAGACTTCGTATTCCTGAAAGTCTAAAGTCTTTAACTGTAACGCCCCCAGCTAAAAACCTTATTAGCCTAAGAAGTATTACCTTCTCAATCATTTATTTTAACATTTAATAGAAAAGAGATAAATAATAAATTTTTTTATTTAATAAAAATGTAAACCAATCAAATCATTTATTTAAGTTTATCAATATTGAATTCAAAACACTTAAATAAATAAAATTTGAATTAGAAACATAGTCAATTAGCAACCATTATTTTAAATCTAAAACGTCTAAATAAAGAATAATTATTCAGAAAGTATCGTCTGAAATCTTTATTCAAAAATATTCTACTGAATTTGATCCGCCCACTTGGTGTCGTCTTGCAATTACTCCTTGCCTGAAAAATTAAAAAAAATGGGATGAGCTAACGCTCAGTAAGTCAAACTTTACACGTATTTAGCAAACACATGCACATCCAAGTCTATTTTAAATCATTAACATAAGCCTTGTATTTGGTATACACTTCATAAGCCATTATGTCACATTCTTTTTGTTGCTTTAGCTTTACATTTTGCATGGCATTATTTTCATCACATACTTGTCTTTACTTTACACATTTTTACGTTTTTCATTGCATCTTTTCATTACACTATTCGTGAGCTCACTTGTGTAATGTTTAGCTAATCAGACACAGTGGATTATTATTACAAAAATCTGTTAAACTATCGGATCTATGGTAGTATCGCTGGATTCATCAACATTACCATTTATCATTGACTATTAAACATTGTCTGGTCCGCCGGTCTCCCGCATCCCATTTCCCACTCACCCCTTTCATGGCATATATATACATCTAGTCTTATATATATTTATCTATAATTTCTTTATTATTTCTCTTTTATGAACCATAACGCATGTTCACATATTTAATCATCCATTACCCTAAATTAGACACATCATTATAAAAACATTAACATACAATTAAACATCTAATCACATAAGCACATTACATATATAGGAGATTTACATACAAGGATAGACAAGCTAGTGTCCAAACACATACAATTCACCCATCATGATTTTTAGAATATGACAAACATTTAAGAATACGTAAAATTCTACTTACCTGTTGTCCTTAGCAACACCAAATTAAAATAGGATGCTACGAGTTGTCAATCCTCAAAGTTACAATTCACACATTCTGATCTAACATCCCATAAATCTTTTACAACAAGAATGAATTATCTATATATAAATATACATTTGCACTTGATAACAGAGTTTATATCTACCTATGATCGAACTTATAAGTTTATTGAAGTTAGTAAGTTTAGGGGAAAATAGGCATTAAAGTGTGTTATTAACGTCTTAGTTATCTTCTCAACAAAATATCTAGACTTTGCTTATTCAAACCTTTAATGGCTATCAAACAAGAAATTAAAGACATTTAACAACTCATAGCAGTATGTATTTAACCCTTTCCACCTATCATGAAATCTACCTCTTATTATTATTATTTATTTATTTATTTATTTTTTCATAAGGTAGCTAATAACATACATGAAGATACCTAACAACCAAGAGTTGTTACGGAAGATCTCCCTAATCTCAATATCTATGTATTTGTTAAACAATAATAGCTTTAAGTTATCAGTAACAAACAATAACCATAGGTTCATGAACTCACTATCTATAGCTTATCCTGTCCAACGTTAAATTAAAAGTTCATACCCATAAATCCATGATAACAAGATATAATGTGAGACAAATATTTCTTCTTCCCATTATTCTTTATTTCATTTGTCGTTAGATGCATGTGAAAGAAATAAGATTCATCAATGTCTAACAACCTAAGTTAATTCCATGTTTTTCTTTTATACTAACTTAAATATCAAAAACCACACAAACAAATCAGATAAAAAAGTATGGCTTACCTTCAATATAGACCCAACGTACAAGTCGATGAAGCTTGTCTAAATGCTTATAAAGGACTAAGAGAGAGACAAAAGATTGGTAGGCTTAAGTTTATAATGGGGAGTGGAGGAGGTGCCGGCGGTGGAATATGGATCTTTAGAAGTGTTGAAATGGTGTCCTGAATTATAAGATTAAATTAGAATGATAATAATACAATAATTCTGTAAACATATTAATTACAAATAATAATGTCAATATCGTAATTACGAAATGTAAATAAAGAAAATACCAACGTTAAATAAAGCGGACATAGTAACAATATAATGAGAAATCAAATCAAGCCATGTTTCACAGTTTCCTTAAAACAGTTACGCCATCTCACTTGTGGTACTAACGTTGATAACAACGTCTATTTTTCAAGATAAAATAATTTGAGGCAGCTAAAGAACACCCAAATTCACCACATTGATCGAACTGGCTTGTCAGAATTCTACCACCAGAATAACGACACATAAACAAGACTTGGACAGGAAAACCAAACCGTCAACGAAACTGGAAATAAACCGAACTAGACCGAACCAAAAAAATCGAACCGGGACCAAATCAAAAACTTGAAGAAAATTAGAAAAAACGTGGAGACCAAGAATTGAGAGAAAAAAAAGCGAGAATGTTTCTTTGGTGTGAAAATTGAGGAGGGGAATGCCTCATTTTATACTATTACTTATGGGGGAGATGTGTCATAAAGGTCATGAGGGGTATTTAACCCATTAAAAGATCATTTAATCAAAATTTAAGTCCAAAAATATTTTTTCCTTTAAATTGCAAAATAAAAAATGTTTTGGGTATTAAACTACAAAGAATATTTTATTTTCTATGACTTTTAGGCTTCCTATGAGAAGGAAAAATAAATTTGGAGCAAAAAACAACCATTGGCCCATATAGAGAGAGCCTCTAGGCTTATCAATTTATCACAATTGATACATACATCTCTATATATACCACTCCAACCTTTTCTCTCCCTCTCCAATGTGGAGTTTCTACAATTCCTACCTCTTTTTCATTTTCATTTAGCTCACATCGAGAGATAATTTCTCATTCATCTTAAAGTCAATTTTGACAAATGAATAGTCGATTTCGATATACTCATGGAGGAGAACTCAAATATCTGAAGACCTTACACTTTTACGTAGTAGGTCCTACCTATTGTCCAGATTGGTCTACGAAAATGGTGTACAAAATATCAAATTTCCAACATGAATGAAAATTGATGACCAACGACACGACAAACATGTGATAGAATTCTACGTTTTGAAACTTGCATATGATAGGTAGGTTTTACCCTTTGAACCTTCCATTGTGTAAGTATATTTACTGTAGTAGCTGGCCAGTAGACACGATGTCTTTGAACTATTCGGCCTTTGGTGTAAATGATGACATACTACACACATGAGTCATTCTTGACACAGTTCAATTCTCATGATTATGTTCATTTTGGCCATGAACATCCTTCTGGTTTTGTAAGAGTTTCTAAAGATTTGTGGCCCCACTTCACTCTCACATAGACAATCTCTTAATTTAAGAGTAAACCCACATTACTCCGCTCGGATCTCACAGTTTCCAATGCATAAGAGTCATTAAAAATTAGCTTAACCTAATCTCCAACGGGTATAACTGTTTTCATCATATGAATGGATAAGAAAACCCCCCACAGTGATCCGACTAAATTTATACAATTAGGTTGTTCCTTTGAACCTAAATCTTGGGATCTCCAGTTAACTAGATTGAGTTTCCTTTGTATCAACTTATTTTTACATGGGCTTTAGTTCATTTCCCGTCGGTGACTTTTCAACTAACTCTCTATTTAAGCCTTTAGTTAACGGATCCATAATGTTATCCTTTGACTTCACATAGTGAAGAGTGATAATTTCTGTGAAGAGTAGTTGTTTAATAGTATCATGTCTACGACGAATGCGTCTAGACTACCATTATACATATTATTTTGTGCCCTTCCAATAGCACTTTGACAATCATAGTGTATGCAGATTGGTTGCACAAGCTTTATCCATCTTGGAATATCCTCTAGCAAGGGTGTAGCCACTCAGTCTCCTTCCCACATTTGTCCAAAGCTATAAACTCAGATTTCACAGTGTATCTAGCTATAACAGTCTGTTTGAGGATTTTCATGTTACGACAGCACCTCCTAGTGTGAAAACATACCCATGAGTAGACTTCATATATTTCTTATCAGATATCCAATTTGCATCAGTATATCCTTCTAGGACCGCTCGATATCTTGAATAGTGTAGTCCATAACTCCTAGTTATCGTAAGTACATCAATACTCTTACAATGGCTTTCCAATGTTCAGCTCCAGGATTACTTATGAATCTATTTAGTTACTTACTGTATAGGCTATATCAGGTTTTGTACAGCTCATCAAGCACACCAGACTACCTATCACTCTAGGGTATTTTACTTGAGAGATACTCTCACCTTTATTCTTGAAAAAATGTACACTCGTATCCATCAGTATTTTTTGATTCATCAGTGTCATCTTGCTAAATTTTTCAAGAATAGAATCTACATAATGAGACTGACTTTAAATAAGTCCATCTGATATTCTTTTGATTTTTATTCCAATATAACATTAGCAAGTCACATGTCTTTCATATCAAATCTAGCTTTTAACATCTTTCGTAAATTTGATCATCTTATCATTACTCTCAATGATAAGCATGTCATCAAAATACAAGCACACAATGACATATCCATTTTCTGTATCTTTAACATAGATACATTTATCAACTCATTGATTTTGAATCCAATTGACATCATGTGACTAAATTTCTCATGCCATTGTTTTGATGATTGTTTTAAACCATACAATGATTTGACTAATTTACTGACTTTCTATTTTTGCCCAGGAGCGGAAAACCCTTCTGGTTGTTCCATGTAGATTTATTACTCTAAATCTCCATTTAGAAAGACTGTTCTCACATCCATTTGATACATTTCAAGATTTCGCAAAGCTACAATTGCAAGCATCATCCCAATGGAGTTTATTCTCGACACCGGAGAATATATATCAAAATAGTCAAGACCTTCCTTCTGTCTATAGCCTTTAATTACAAGTTTAACCTTGTATTTATCAATTGATCTATCAGCTTTAATTTTTTTCGTTTGAAAATCCATTTGGAACCCAAATGTTTACAACCAGGTGGAAGATCCATTATTTCCCAAGTATGATTTTGTAATATGGAATCAATTTCACTCTTAATGATTTCTTTCCAAAAACGGACATTCATTGGAGTTTACAGCTTCATTGAAAGTTCTTGATTCACTTTCAATCATATAGGTTAGAAAATCAAGACCAAAAGACTTTTATGTCATAGCTCTTTTACTCCTTCTAGGTTCTACCTCGACTCCTTCATCTTGGTCCTCACTATCTTCTTCATCAATAGTGTCAAGAAGTCTTTTTGAAGAGCTTGACTCTTCCTTAGATTTGAAAGGAAATACATGTTGAAAGAATGATGCGACTCTAGACTCCATTATCGTGTTCCTGTGAATCTTATGATTGCTAGATTAATACACGAGGAACTGATTCCCACTACTATTATTTGTACAACCAATGACAATGTAATCGACAATTTTTGGTCCTATCTTCACCTTTTTGGGTGTAAGTATCATCACTTTAACGAGACATCCCCACATTCATAAATATTTGTATGAAGGTTTTCTACCTTTCTACAACTCATATGAGGTCTTATCCTCTTTTTTTTTGGTATCTTATTCAAAAGATAGTTAGCCGTCAAAACAACTTCTATCTACATGTTCTGAGGTAATTCAGAACTGATCAACTATGTATTCATCATTTCTTTCAAGGTACAATTTTTTCGCTAAGAAACACCATTGGACTGAGGTGAATAAGGTGTTGTGGTTTTATGTATAATCCCATGTTGAGCACAAATCTCAACAAATGGTGATTCACACTCACTACCCCGATCACTTCTTAGTACCTTAATTTTCTTATTCAGTTGATTCTCAACTTCATTTTATAGAGAGAGAATTTCTCTATAGCTTCATCCTTGCTCTTTAGGAAATATACATAATAGTATTTTGTGATATCATCAACAAAAGTACTAAAATACTTATTACCACCTATTGTTTCTATAAATTTTAAATCACATATATCATTTGAATTAAATAAAGTGGTCGGTGTTTTTTTCAACAGTTTGAAATGATGACATCTTAATTTTGTCTCAGCATAAGTTTCAAACTTGTGATTTGAATCAATATGAAATATTGGTAAATGATACAAGTTAATTAGTTTACACAAAGTACTATAATTAACATGACCTAGTCTACCATGACATAGATTGGAAGACTCAAGCAAGTAAGCAGAAGAACTAGCTTTATTAATATCGGGTTTGAACAAAGTTATTACATTGGGTTTGAACATTCCGTCACTCATATAACCCTTACCAACATGCATTTCGCTCTTAGACAAAATAATTTTGTTTGACTCAAATACCATACGAAATCCATGGTTATTGAGTAGTGAACTAGACACAGGATTTCAGGTACATACATGACATTGTTCAAAGTCAATTCCTTCCCAAAAGTCATCTTCAAAACCACTTTTCCTTGACCTTTGATCTCAGAGGTGGCCGAGTTCTCCATGAACAGCTTCTCTCCATGCTCGATGCTTCGAAGGTAGAGAACATCTCGTGATAAGAACACACATGGTGGGTAGCTTCATTGTCAATCCACCATTCCTTTGGATTTGATCCAACCATGTTCACTTCAAAGACCACTGCTGAGAGGTTAATATCAAAAATGTCTCGAGCAATGTTCTCAATCACATCAGCCTCCTTATTTCTCTTAGGTTATCTACACTCAGAAGATTTATAACCTAGTTTGTCACAATTATAGCACTTGTCTTGAAACTTTGGTTTCTTAGAAACCTCTCTTTTAGGTCCCAGCTTGTTTGGACCCTTCCCTTTGTTGTTAGTCTTCTTGGTTTTGAAACCTCGACCATACTCCACAATGTTAGCCTTTGTTACAGCAACTTGATTTGACCCTCTTCTTTCAGAAAGTCTATTATCTTCTTCGATTTGAAGTCAAATAATAAGATCCTCGATGCCAATTTCCTTTCATTTATGCTTGAGATAATTCTTAAAATCCTTCCACACATGAGATAATTTCTCGATAATACAAGCTACTTGAAATGATTCACTCACCATGAATCTCGTGCAGGATAATTTGTACTCAAACGATTGGTGCATTTTCTATAAAAGGACCTTCGTACCATAACTCTATCAATGATGCTAAGTACCCCATACATACTTTATTCAACAATCGTTGAGCCTTCATAGCTGTGTTAAAAGGATTACGAGGTTTTGACGTAGCTCCCACAAAATGAAAATTAGGCTCCCAAAAGGTTGAAAATGTACCTCTTTTTCATGACAATCGATAGTGGCATAGTGCTTCAATAGCTACCATTCCTAGGATAGTGTCAAGTCATGGACATCTAAGATGATAAGGTCGACGGACAGTACGTGCTCTTCTATCAATAATGGGTAGTCCTTTATAACTTTACTTGCCTCCATAATATTCCCAGAAGGCGTAGATACATAAAATGACGCCTCTAAAATTGTATATGGTTTCCCTAGTTTCTGAGCTAGCAAAGGTTTTATAAACGAGTGCATAGCACCAGAATCAAACAAAATACAAGTAATTATTCCACATATAAAAATAGTACCTAAAACAACAGTGGGTGAGATTTCAACCTCCTCTTTAGGCATCGCATACACTCGAGCTTGGGTATTCTTCTGATCATTGTTGTTGTAGAAACTCCCCTTGCAGTCTTTTTCAAAGTGGCCATGCTTACCACACTTGAAACACAAGTCTGTACCTATATGACATTCATCCAGGTGTTCTCTACCACAATTCTAACATGTCTTCCTTTGTTGTTTGCCTTGATGGTTTTTGTTGTTGTTTCCACATTCAAAATTCCTCTTCTGATCATTCCCCTTTTAGAAATTTCCATTAGAGTTGCTTCCAGTAGGTTTCTGTCCACCTGAATGAAATTTGTTCTGGTCTGAGTCTAAATTTTATGCTCTTTCGATGTTGATCACCCCATTATAGGTAGCGAGTTCAAACGGAATCATTACTTGCCTAATACTAGCTTTCAACCCTTCCTCAAAACGTCTAGCTCGACTCTCTTCTGTGGCCACCAAACCTCGAGCAAACTTTACTAATCGTGAAAAAGTAGCTTCATACTCAACGACGCTCATATTCCTTTGCTCTAACTTGACCAGTGCGTCGATGATAAGCAACAGGTCTGACCAATTTCAACTAGTCTAAGCAATCTCCCACCAGTCAAACTGGTGCACCAATGATGAGCAACAGATGTGACCGATTTTCCCCCCAAAGATATCCCGGTTCAATGTATTTCACCTCATTTTCTCATCCGATCTAATTCTCTTTTCGGTCTTGACCCTTGGTTGACTTCTCATGATATATTGGGTTCGTTAGCTTCTTAAATTCTATACTTCTTTGGTGTGTAATGTTTTTCTTGAAACACCGAATCAATTCTTTAGGATTTTTTACATTGTAATTTAATTTAGACTTGATAACTTTTCAACATACTAAATAAAATATTTGTCCAATAATTATTTATCATCATCAAAATTAACACATTGACTAGAGTCAACGTGGTCCATAGGAAAGAGCATGTTAACTTTGGTGTGTGGGACATTGAATTTCAGATATTGGTAGAAGACGCTGAGATGTTGAGCCTAGAAGAAGTGTTAAGCCGGGCATAATAACTTATAGTGTGGAGGCTAGAGCAATCCATGAGGGATATTGCTATTGATATGGTCATGTCAAGCGAGTTTAAGGTGATCTTCATTGAACGTGGTTGTGGAGTTAGGCTTAATTTGATGGTAATGAAATACTTGAAGACACTATTTTCAGAGATGTATTCTTTCAAGTATGATATGTAGGCCGTTGATGATAGGGTGGACATCGAGGATGTGGGATTCCTTGGGAAGATGACCGTGCGACTGAACAATGAAACCTTTGGACATGTGAGGGATTGCCCAGAGGTTCACATAGATAATTTTATGCTCGTGGTGAGATGAACAGTGAGGTGTGCAAGGCAGAGACATTCAACACCATACAAACACTATCGACGAGGACACCAACTTCATTTGGTGGGGTGGTTTGTTAGGCCCTTTACAATGAGTGGGATGCCAAAATGTGGCCTAGCCTTCGGCTATATGTTCCCACTGTAATAACCCCAACGGGTATATTTTGACACCTATAAATAGAAGATCTTTTAGAGCTTTAAAGACACAACACTGGAGCATCTAAACTTTGTGAGAAGAAATTTTCATTATATTTTTAGAGAAAATTTTGTATATCTACTGTTTTGAGAGTTTTGGTTGTAATATCTTAATTTATAAAAGAGAGGTGAGAGACGTGAAATTAATTGGTTATAAAGATTTAATCTTCACCCTTGAAGAAGATCGTGGTAATGGATTCTTTAAGGAGGAACCTTGGAGTATGGAAGTAGGTAAGGAGTGCCGGACCATGTAAAAATCATCATGTTAATTCTTCTTCTCTTATCCTCTTTACATTATTGTACAAGTATTTAATTTCTATATATACTTTCTTGCATTGGTTAATTATACTTAGAGATTATTTATTTTTCAAACTCAAGTCACACAACTCACACCCTCTCTAAGCGTGTCATATCGATCTAACAATTGATATCAGAGCTTAGTGCTCAAATTAATAAGACTCGATTGTCTTGAGCTATGACATCTTTGCTTGAAATTCTTTATGAACAAGGACAATCTATTTCTAGACCTCCTTTATTTGATGGAAATTATTTAATTATTGGAAGGCTAGGGTGAGAGTTTATTTACAATCTCTTGATTATATATTACAAAAAATAGTTAAAAATGGTCCTTATGTTCCAAAATCATTTGATTCGACAAAGAATGATAAAATCAAGCTTTCTTTAAATTCTAAAGCTATGTGTATCATATTGTGCATTAGATAGAAATGAATTTAATAGAATATCCATGTGTGATTTTGCAAAAGAAATTGGCATGTGCTTGAGATAGCGTATAAGGGAACAAATGAAGTAAAAGATTCTAAAGTTAGCATGTTCATTGCTAGTTATGAACTCTTCAAGATTAATGATTGTGAATGTGTTATTGAAATATTTTCTCGGTCTCCAAATATTATAAACACTCTGCGATCGTTTGGGAAAACTTACTTGAATGATGAGGTTGTAAGAAAAATCTTGAGAAGTTTATCAAAATCAGGGGAAGGGAAGCATTGTAAGTGCAATCCAAGATGCTAAATATCTTAACATGCTCCAACTTGAAGAACTCATGGGATCATTGTTAATGTACAAGATGATTTTGAAGGAAAGCGAAAAATGCGCTATAGTAAAAAAAAGATCATGTAATTAAAAACCAATGTAGTCTCTACAAGTGAAGAAGAGGAAGATGATGATAAAAATCTAATTCATTTCATGAAGAAGCTAAAGAAATTGGTAATGAAGAAACAAAGTACCTCAAAGAATAAAGCTCAAGAAAATGATAGCTACATCAAGGAACACAAAGAGATAAACTTGTGCATCATCCTTTATGATAATATCATAAATTTAGAGGAATCACTTGAGCTTTTAAGATATTTTGGTGTGTGTGTGTATGCATTTTTTAGTAGTTTTTAATTTAAAAATTCTTTGAGAAAAATACATAATTTGACCAGAAGTTAAAATATTTAAATGTCTTGAAAGAGAAATAAATTTGAAAGTGATTGAAACTTTTTATTATTTGAAAAAGGGGGAGAAAATTTTTAAAATATAGTTTGAATATAATCACCCATTTTTTAAAGGATTTTGAGCATCATATTGCATATCTTTAGAGGAGATCTATGTGTGTTCTAAGGGAGAATGTCATTAGTTTTTTTTAATGATAACAGAGGGGGAGAGAGTTGTTGATTGCAATGTTTCTATTGGTTACTTATTTTATTTGCAACCAATGATTTATCATCTTCAAAATGAGGGAGCTTGTTGACTCTAGGTCTCGTAGAGACTATTTGACGAGAACACAACATTTTATTTGTCCTAACATTTAATATCAAGTTGTAAGAAATTACAAAATATTGATATGTACATGAATTATGAAGATGGTCTTGATCTTGGTTTGAAAAATACTCTTGGACATTTGAAGCATGATGTGATATATTGTCAAGAGTGTTCGTGACAAAATATTTAAGAAAAATAAAGTCAAGTATTGAAACAACATAATAGATTTTTATAGGGTTTAAAAAACCCAATAAGGGGGCATTTGGTATGAGTAAAAGTTTTCTAGATTCCTGAAATATGATAAGATTCATTTATTTGGTAACAAAAAATTAGTGGGAATATGAATTGTTGGAATCCTAAATGCATCTATTTCAAGGGTATAGGAAACGCCTCAAAATTGGGGGTATGTTGATTCTCGGAGTGCTTATAAAATACAACTATTAATTTTAACAAAATTATCCTTCATCACAACCATTCTTCTTCCCTCATCTCTGTCTCTCTAGTTCTCTCTTTCTCTCTCTGCCTCTCTTTCTCCCTCCCATCTTCATTGCTCCCTCTCTCTGTTTCCCTATATTATTTTCCCTCTCTCACAAGTCAATAGTTATTTTCTCTTTCAATAATCCATTATTTTCAGAAATGGAAGAGCTTTCCTAAACCTATTGGCACCCATCACCGAACTTTTAAATAGTTATTACTATGGCTTTTGTTTTAACTCTGTTCATATTTGACGTTGATGATATTGTTTGTTTTTTGGTTAAATTGTGTTAAGAATTAAGTTTGATGATATATTTTTTCTTGGTTTTATCTCCTGGTTTTAGCACTGCCATGGTGATAATTGGTGACACCAAGTCGGGAATGATGACATCTAGCATGCGGCGATGATGAATCTTTTCTCTTGTTTCATCTCTGAAGAAAAAAATATTTAATCTCTCAAATATACATTGCATTTAATGTTAGTTATTTATTTTACCATATTAATTATCAAATATTATCTTAATTCAAAGGGTGAAATTGGAAATTACAAATAGTTTATAGCATTTCTTTCAACATTCTGCATTGTTACAAAACACAGTAATCTTAACTTTTCGGACATCTTACTTTCCTACAATCTTATTCCAGAAATCGTTTACTTGTAATCTTATACCAAACGACCCCTAAAAGTTTGTTTTAGGTTTAAGGAAAAGCTATGAAAGTAAAGAGAAAACTGGAGCAAATGTGCCGCAAGCGGCCGGCTGCCAATCACCAGAGGTCATCCGCTCTCCGTTGTATAATCTCAACATACATATTTTCAAATCTCGAATGGATCGGCGGTTGACCGATCATGGACAACAATCATCCATTCCCCGTTGTAAGGCCCTCAATAGATATTTTCTTACACCTATAAATAAAGGATCTTTTGGAGCTTTGAAACACAACAATTGAGCACAAATTTTTTATAAATTGTCAGAAGGAGTCTTCATCATATTATAAGAGAACATTTTATATATTTAACTCTTTGAAAGAGCTTTGGGTTTTATCTCTTAATTTATAAAAGATATGTGAGAAGCGTGATTGTAGCACATAGAAATAATCAGTGAAATGTGTGATTGGTGCTCGTGAAACTAATTAATTGTAAATATTTGATCTTCACCCATGAGAAGGATGGTGGTAGCGGATTCTTTAATGAGAAGCCTTGGAGCATGGGCGTACGAAATGAGTGTTGAACCACGTAAATTCATCATGTTCTATTCTTCTTCCCTTATCCTATTTACATTCTTGTACAAGTACTTACTCTCTCTATATATTCTCTTGCATTGATTAAGTATACTTATACTTAGAGATGATTCGTTTTTCAAACTTATAAGTCACACAATTCACGCACGCGGGGCTAGGCATACGCATGGGTAAAGGGCTTGACAGTAGTGCACATAGATGATGGGCAGCGCATGGAGCTCAGTGAGGGCGTGTGCAGGTTGCGCGGTTCAGTATACCCGCACATGCAAGGCAATGGCTCGACAGAGATGCGTTGGCGCGCAAACGCATGAAGCAACAAGCGCCTGTGCAGGCTGGTGTTGGCACGTACATGGGTGCATGGGCGTTGACTCGATTGCATGAACGTGAACAGTTATGGGCAGTTGCTCAGAGACATGTATGGCACATAGTGGGATAAAGATAGTAACATGGCAATTTGGTGCAACTACCATGCACACTTGGCAAAATTGACATGGCTGTTTTTGTGCAACTGCCATGCCCATAGATGGCACACGTTGGTTGCTGCCAGCGCATGCCTAGAGGTTGGTGTTGTGTAATGCACAACGTCGTAATGACACACTTTGGTTGGTGCGCACATACCTTATGCAGTTGGACGTGTTAATTGCATGCCTTAGTGGTGCTTGATGGTTGGTGCCAACAAACTTTTCGGCAGTTGGGGGTGTCAATCGCACAGTTTTGTAAGTAGCCTTTAAATGGAGAGACACCATGTGCATCAGAGGGAAGAAAATGTTGGGAGTGGTTCCAAAAAGTGTCTTGTATTGCCTTCACGACGCGTGTGTGTGAGCCTCTCAGTGTGAGTATTTCATTGAGCTTTCAACTTGGATAACTATTTGAGGGTCTTGGTAGATTGACTAAGTTTAGTGGCTTAGTGCCGCACAACTGTGAAAATTTAGGCATCAATTTTAACCCTGTGACAGTCAGGATGTGAGTTAGGTTTACCTTGATTGTCTGAACGAATTAACAAATAATAGGAAGGTCAATAGTACTATTATTGTGCCGATTCCCATGACCTCTTATCCAAAGAAGGTTTAGACCGGCGATTTTGTGTGAGTCATCAAAAATATTATATCTAAGAGTTTAGCAAATAGATTTAAAGTTGTGTTACCTAATATCATCTTAGAATACCAAAATACGTTTGTTTAACGGTGGCTCATTACAGACAAATAACATTATGATTGTTCTTGAGATGATTCTTTTCATCAATAATAACAGAGGGGAAAGAATCGTTGTGCAATTGGACATGAGCAATGCTTACGACATAGTGAAGTGATTTTTGTGACAAATATGATGTGCATTTCGTCACTGTACTTCACTTTTCTCATCAATGGCTTGACCGTTGGGTTGCTCTCCCCTCTAGGGATGTAAGCAAAACAAAAAAACTGACCAAACCGAACCGAACCGCATCGGTTCGGTCGATTATCATATTATTCAAGATTCATCGGTTCAAGATATAGAAAAACCGCAATTTGTGGTTCGGTTTGCGGTTTAAAGAGATTAAAACCGCTAGAAACCGAACCGCACCGATATATATCTAAAAAGGTACAAATAACTATTAAATTAGTGGCTAGATTAGTTGTAGGCGCTTTGATAGATAAGTCTTCTTATAGGTGGCAACGCATGAGTTCGATCTCATCCCCAATCTTTTCCCATTACTTTGTCTTTTTTAACCCTTCAACCTTTAAAAACCCTAGACTTTAAGTTTAAATAGTTCTAGCTTTTTAAATGCCCGTAGTCTCTCTCTCTTTTTCAGACTCAGATCCTCATCTCTTGTCTCTCTTCCCTCAAGTCTCCATCGATCTCTCTCCATCACAGCGTCTCTCTCGATCGTCTCTCTCTTGTATATACTTCCTCTTCTCTCTTAAATATCTCACCGTTGATGAACTTTTATGGTCAGTGTCGGCCAACACTACACAACCGACGAAGATTACGGAGATTTTGTGTTCACCTCTTTTAGATCTGAGCCGAACCCACACAAGAGAATTTGTGTTCATCTCATCCAGATCTGGTAGAATGAGATATTTTTCTTTTTTCTTTTTTCAAATTACTTGTTATGTATTCTATTTTTTTAGAAAGTTTTATCTCTTATTTTATGGTTTTAATTTTCTAGCTTTTCTCTGTGATATTTGATCTGGATGTATAGGATTAAAGACTTCTTCATCTTTGATTTTCTGAGATTTGGATGTTCTGGAGTTTTCCTGTAATTTTCTGTTAATCTGCCGGTTCGGTTCGGTTCTTTTCGGTTTCCTTTATTTTTTCACGGATCGGTTCGGTTCAGTTTACATATATTATTCAGTGCGGTTCGGTTTTGATAATACAAAAATTGCAGTTACGGTTCAGTTTAATATAATCCTTTAAACCGAACCAAACCGCTTAGACCCCTACTCCCCTCCTGGTTCTCTCCGTTAAGGTCAAGGTGATCTTCTCTCCTCATATATGTTCCTGCTTTGTTCAAAAGGTTTCCTGACGTTAATTTAGGATCCAGAGAAGTGGTGCTCTTTCAGTCAGAATATTTGTCGTGAAAGCTCGGTAATAACCCACTTGTTCTTCGTGGATGATAGTTTGATTTTTCGTAAGGCTTCTAGGAGTGACTGTCAAGCTCTGAATGATTTTTTGCCTCGTATGCTAAGGCCTCTGGGCAGTACGTTAACTTCCATAAGTCACTGATGTTCTTCTCTCCTAATGCTTCTCTAGTGTTGCTTTTCTCTTTTGATCAAATATGCGTGAGATGAGGATTACCCAATGCCATGAGAAATATTTGGGTCTACCTCCTTCGACTCTGTTTCAGGTAAAGCAAGGGAACTTATGTCTCGATGGAGGGAAAAACAATTCGCGATTGGTGGGGGAGGAGGTTTTATTGAAGTCTGTGGTTCAAGCCCTCCCTACTTATGATATGAATGATTTTCGAGCTGCCTAGTTCTCTCCGTAAGGACCTCATTCGGTTATTGGTTCATTTCTTATGCCAGAATGATGTTTTTTTTTGCCCTCCCTATTCTTATTCTACCTTCGACTAGGGAAGATACAATTATTCGGCACTTTGAGAAATCCAGTTATTTGGTCAGGAGGGGGTACAATTTGAGGGTCTCCCTTTCCAACCTCTCTTGATATTCTTCCTTCGACTCTTAATTTGTTACGGAGGAAGGTGCATGAGGATGTTTGGTGTAAGATTTGGGATAAATCAGATTCAATTGTTAATTCCTTATTCTTGTGCCCTTAGTTGGTTTTAGTGTGAGAGAAGTATACAGGGCTTGATATTATTCCAAAGGTCTATAAGCCGATGATCTTGAGCTTAACGCTGATGGGGATCTTAACACCTCCTTGGGACGGCCGGTAGATTGTATGATTCGAAATCACACAAGTTCTTGTATTTGTGCTTTCTCCTAGAATCAAACGCTTACTATTAAATTAAAAACTGCAACTGTAGTTAAGATGTAACTTTATTTTCCTTATATAGTACAAACACATGCGCTATGTTTCGACTGTGACTTGACCCTACCGGACCTCCACCACGTTGGAGAATGCTAGCCCCTCGCAAGCACGATGCATTGCCTGAGAGTAGAACTCCTGACCATAAGATATCCACTTGTTTGAATATAACTGATAGTTAAAGCATAACTTTATTTCTTTTATTAAGTTCAAACACTTACTTTCAGGTTTCAATGTGACTTGACATTACCAAACCTCCGCTACGTAGCAGAATGTTGACCCACCTGCTAATAGATTTTTTCTCCCTCTGGTTATTGAAGCGCCTAGCCCCTATGAAGGTATGTTGGTGGTCAGGATTAAGGGTGTTTCTGTATCATCAGTTGAGCCTAACTCCCAAATCTGATTCAAGCTTATTCTTCCACTGCTCTAGAGGATTCCTTTGTCAAGATCGGTCCTATCATTGCGCATTGCGCAGTGCAAATAGCTGTTATCGGAGCTTAATTGTTCAGTTTGGAACCATGTTCCCCACTCTTGTAATGAAGCAGTTAACAGACTTACTAGATTTGGTCTGACTATCGTTGCTTCAGTTGTTTGGTGGGATTACACTCCCCTTATCATCGCTGACATTTTTGTTGTCGAGCCGGCTTAACGTTCAATCCAATTTAAACAAGAAAGAAGAGAAAGAAAGAGAGCTAATTTCATTCATTAAAAAGGAGAGCGAATTTCATAACCAACATTATAATAAATTGAATTAACACAAAGTTGATTAAGTCTTCTGCTCATATTTTAGAGGTCGTGAATTCAAATCATATTCCTCAATTTTCCTTAGAGTTTGTAATGTAATGTAATTTTGATAATAAAAAAAACTAACATACTCTCTAAACTACAAACTACAAATTGCACGATTTGAGGTACAATCAGAAAAACATTCGATCAGTAATCTTGCTCCACAACGTCAAACATGACAATTTTGGACATGCAAGAAAATTGACAGAAATAAGGTATCAAGGACCGATTTTGCCTTAGTTTAGAAGTAATGTTACTCATTCGAAATTTTATTGTAATAAATGACCAACGGCTAAAATTTAAGAATTTAACTTGAATTTAATCATAAGAAAAAAAGGTTGAATTTAACCCTAAGGGAACATTTGGCGAGGGTTATCTACTATTAAAGTATGAGTAAACTTATTTTTCAATAATTTTTCACACTTATTTCAATTATTCATCTTTAGTATAATAAAGTTATTTAATTCGGTTAAACAACATCCCACTCTATTATCCCATAAAAATCTACTTTCTGAAGTAATTTTATCATTTTACCGACTCACACACGTTCTAAAATCACTATTCACTTTCTCAAATGTAAATAAAATTATTAAAAAATTACAATTAGAAATAAATATGATTCAAAATTATATAGTTAGAACATAATATATTATATTCAACGAGATTCCCCGTCGATCATCAACGGGTATCTCAAAACATTTAACTTTATAAGAACTCAATTGGTAGTAGCCTCACTCCTACTAAAAAAAAGTGTCAAGTTCAAACCTCAATTCCCGACTTGTCAAAGAAAAAATAACCTCAAAATCTAATAACTTAGTAAACAGCTAATTTAACCATCTTATTTCTCTGTATTGAAATAAGATAGAACAATTCTGATAACACATTTTCTTCTATTTCAATACTATTTCTTTTTCTTTGTTATTTCTACACTATCTAAATTAATCTCCAGGTAGCAGTTATTTGACAGAGGCATTCCTTTTCCTTTCCATCAGAAAATGGCAGGAAAAAAGGATAACAGAGAAAGGGTTAGAAAGAAATTGAAGGAAAAGCTTAAAAAAAACCTCTCCTTTAAGGATCTATAATAGAAGCAGAAAAATCTCATCACTTCAAAATCCTGCCTTAAACAGCACAAAGGTCATAAACACCACAAATTCCTAAACTATAACTTTCTCTGACCCCTTAAGCATCTTCTATTTACCTATTCCTATTGCTCAGCGCTGTAATCTAGAGCTCCTACTCTTTAATTCACTATTATACATTAATATTAGGGAGAAAAAAATCGAATTGAACGAACACGAATAGGGTTTACACAACAGAGATCAAGAAAGCTAGCAACTAAGCATTACCTGAAAAATATGACCAAATAAATAGCTAGCTGGTCTTGCTTCTCATCTCCAAGACCTTCCTATGAGAGTTTGAGTGCAATGTTGGAACAAATGTTGGACTTGCTGCAGGGCGATACTCCGGGAAGAGGCGGCCAGTCCTATAACGAACACCACATGCATTGCAAAGGGTTTTTGGCCCCATTGGTCCCTCCCTCCACAGTGGGGTTTTGGTAATCTCACAGTGCATGCACTTTCTTGTAACACCACCTGGCTCCTCCGATGTTTTGATGTCACCGGAATTAGAGAGCTGTGACAAATCCCTTCTTTTCTTCCGCTTTCTTTCGTCAAAGTCTTGTATCTGCTCACTGACAGAGGTTTCTGAGTCTTCTGATAGAGAAGTTGTGGAGAGAAGATGATATTTGGAGGAGATGAAAGGGATTGTGTTCCAAGTAGTGATGGTTGAAGGACGAGGACGCTTGCTTCTAGCTCGCTTAAGAGGAACGGAATATTTATCGGCGGGAAATCTAGAATTTTTAACTGAAGAGCGGCCGCGTTGTTCAAGGACAGAAATTGGACTAGAAGTTTGGAACAGGAGGGAGCTGGTTTCAGCATTTCTCGAAAACTTTTGTTTATGGCAACTTCCTGTGAACTGGATGACAAATTAGAGGTCAAACAAACAAGAGACAAAAGTGAAACCCAAAGAGTTATGCAGATTTAGTAAATAAATTGTAATCCAATCTGTTGCAGTTGTCAGTAATCAATCTATTCTATCATCATCAAATGCATGAAGGTCAATATATTGTTATGATTGACCAAACAGTCAATGTATACACGCTCACTAGAACTGAACTCCAGATCATTGAATGTATATCGATAATGAGGAAAAAACAGTCAATGATGAGTTTGACGCCATATCTGAAATCCATGTACAAAGTCCCCAGGATTTACAATTATATAATCCTTTTCAGGTGAAAATTTCTATTTTCTGTTATATGGTATCAAACACCTTACTTCGAATGGATAATCACACCTTACTTCATTAGTCATTTTATTGTGTGTGTGTGTGTGTGTATGGACGCTAGTTCTTTTCAAGAAACCAGAGCTCAACGCTATCATGTATCAGAGACATCTTCCTTCTCAGGTTATAATTTGCATACTCATAATTCTTTTTGCTAGAGAATGTTGAGAATTCTAAGTATATGAATGCAAAAATGTAATCGTATTCAGCTCAACAAAATGCAATGAATATGACATTGACTTGTGTTTCTAACAACACCGTCCACTTCCACAATTGCACAGAATTTTGTTATTTTCATGATAGGGAAATACTACCCAAAGCATGGAGATGTTGGTGAAATTTGCGGTTATTCTACAAATTACCATAACATTCAGAGAAAAAGACCCACCAGAAGAACCGACGATGGTGGCTCAAGGTGTTCAAATTTAGCATTCCAATCAACTCCTTCAGCATTTTTTTCCACATCTTCTAATGGTAAATCAACAAACTCGAGGACATCATCGAAAAATTCTTCCGATATGCCGTTGAAGTTTTCGGAAAACCAAGAGTCACTCATTTTATTCTGTTATTGACAGCAGATGACAAAGACAATAAATGCCATTATTTCTATTCAAGAATAACACTTCCAAATAACCAAACTAAGATTACGGCATTCCACAGTGGCATGTAATATAATCCATTGCTTGCTGATATAATCAATAAAGTAGCCTACTCACATTCATTATGTTAGTAATAGAAACGTGTAAATTAAGATATAAACCCCAAGAAAGGGTAAATACAACCTAGTGAGCCATATCTAAGGAGAGTCTATACAGGTTGTTAAGCCAGTTTCTTTAAAAAACAAACATAGGAAACAAGAAATATAGCCACTCTCTTAAGACAAAGGATGGAAAAGAAAAAAAAAATTACAATTTGAGTTTTTTATTCCTTCAAAAGTTCTAAAATTCCCCTACCTCCAAATAACCAAAAAAATAGCCGAAGGAATACAAATTCAAAGAGGCCATATTCAAAAACTCACCACCCAAAAACTTGCACCCAAGAAAATCATTAACAAAACAAACAAGGCATAGAGAATGTAATGTGTGAGCAGCATCCATAAGTTTTTCCCAAATGCCCCAGAAAAAGGAGCAGTAAAGGAAATTGTCATTATCAGATTCCTCAGCCTCCTGGCACAAAATATACCTATTAGGGATACAGAGGCTTCTCTTCCTCAAATTATCCAGTCAGATTTGCTTCCCACACAGAGCTTCATAAAAGGAAAGCATACCTATGAGGGGGCTTTAGTTTTCCAAACACTTATCCAAGGAAATGTCTGTTCGACAGGACCAAGCAAGAGGCTTCACCGAAAAAGTGGAACTACCCAGATAATTCCAACACACCGAGTTTCTCTTCCACTATCACATTGGTAGGCATAAACAACATCTAGCAAACCCTGTTATTCCTGGAATTCCCTATTGTTCACATTCGTTCACAAGACAAGATTCCAGCATATCAACCCCTGGATCTCTCCAAATAGTTGGACAAGGCACACCGCTGCATTCTTGTCCACCGCTATGGGAAGGGTAGAGCACCAAGGATCTAACCGAAATCTTGCCTTGCTTCCATTGCCCACTTTGAATAAAATATGCTTAGACAAAGAGAAACACCCGCTCACATAGTTGCAGATAATTAGTAAAGAAAACAATCTCATAGAGCTTTAATATTGTTTTTTTACCTTGTCAAAATGAAAATCTCTGTAACAAAAGTTCTCGTTTTTCTGAAAATTTCTCAAGCATGGACTCCTAAAAGATGAGGATCATTCCTTTATCTGTTAATTTCTTCAATACAACAAGAATCTACAATATAGTCAAATAAATACTACTTCTTCCCAGTTTGCATATTCTAAGCCGGCTAGGCCGTCGTAGTTCGAAAGACAAAGACCACAAAACCGAATACCTCTGACCATTGAGCTTTGCCTAAGAGAATAAATAAGGGGGCAACCCTAACCAATATTTGAATTGAAACTGAAACGTCCACCAATGAGGCCGAAAATGTCTCTACTCGTTTTTATAATTTTATCCACTAATTTCAAACCAAGAACTATACCATTGATAGCAGTATATCCTTTTCCCATCATTTCATTTCCTCCGTTTTCGCAAGAAATTTATCAAGAATGACAGGAAAATGCAGGGCCCCACCCCCGGAACCAAAAGAAACCATTCATGACATGTCGTTTAAATTGAAATGAAATATCAACATGCAAACAGGAATGAATCTCATAACATGTCGGAAATGGAACAAGAAAACATAAAATAGCTACAATTCACAGGAAAAAAACCCTAAAAAGGAAGGTGAAGATGCGAATGAACCTCTGGCGTGGCGCTTGCTTCAGAGGAATGTGACTCAACGGAATCTCATAAGGTAGGAAGCAGAGAAGTGGCCACCATTGCTGTCCCAGAAGATTTGCAAAGGTAGGGAAGCACAGGTGAGAAAATGGGATTTCTCTCTGAATCTCGGTTGTCTATAATAAAATAAAATTGATTCTCTCTCTCTTGATTAGAGATTACAGAGTGAGATTTCAGTTCAATCAGCGGCGTAAACAGAGGGTACTTTTACACCTTCCACCAGAGGCCTGATCTGGCGAGGCCCATTGGTTAATTTTCTCAGGCAATTCAAGGTTTTTTTTTTTAAACTTTGGGGGCACATCCTTCTCAATTTAGAAAGATAAAAAAATAATTGTAAAAACTAACTAAATTTTATTTGATCAAATTATGTATCAATCATTTATATATTATCTTTTATCACATATTAAAATAATTTATTAAATATTTATTGTTATGTAGCACTTTGATGCTCAACATTACAATGGCGTCATGATATATATTCCTTATTATGTGCACAATGTGAGACTTCACACACTATTAACTCATAGTAATGTTGAACACTATAGTGGTATATAACATTTTTAGTTATTAAATTAACATATGAATAATTGATACATCACTCAGTCGATTAACACATCAATATGTTAATTGACACATCATCTCAAATTATTCTCTCTCACAATATGATAACTAGTTAGAGTCATAATATCTCTAAATCTATGACTACAATTTGTAACTTTGTCCAAAAAAAAGTGGCCAAAGTAACTACATAGATGTGAACCGGGAAACTAACAATTAAGTTATCAAAATATAATTGTGTTTCAAATCAGTTTGTCTAAAATATTAATGTGATCACAATTTTTTAGAGTAAGAAAATTTTGGAATTTTTTTCCTTTCAGAGTACGGTATACGATTAAGTCTTTGTACAATCTCATATAAATTTATGCATGACTAAATTGATCACTGTAAAGGAAATATTCCACAAAATTGAAAATAATAAATGAAAATGAGAGAGAGAGGGAGAATCAACCAAATGTAATTATGATTGCTCTGTTGTTATTCAATTGAATTTGGAGTTACATTGACCTCTACTTATAGGTTTTTAATTAGTTACATAAAATCTGATACAACTTATTAATTTCTAACTATAAATAGCATCATTGAAATATTCCCTAAAGATTTAATTATCAACGTTAACAATCGATGTAATCTTGGCCGTCTGTTGCGTGCCTATTTTTAATAACTTGAATGTTGAGGTTTCAATAGACTTTCTTTAGACAAGGGGCCTACATTGTAATCAATTTTTTACATGTCATCGAGGCCACTTTATTGCCCGTTCACACTTCTCGAAGCACTTTGCCGTCAATTTTCCCAGTAGGCTTTGTATTTCCTTCTTTGTTGGGTGAATTAATCTCCATAATTGGCTTAACCTGATCAAGGTTTATTTCAATCTCTCTATGGTTGATGACGTGCCTTAAGAACTTTCCTGCTGCCACTCTGAAGATGTATTTTTCTGGGTTAAGCTTTATGCTGCTCTCCCTTAGGGTTTGAAATGCTTCCTTTAGATTACAGGTGTGATTCGTTCTCCGTTCCGCTTTAACTAGCATATTATCCACGTATCCTCCATTGTTCGTCCAATATGTTTTTCAAAGACTTTATTGGCTAATCTTTGATACGTTTCCCCCACATTTTTCAAACCGAAAGGCATCAAAGGATATCAAAATATACCAAAATCAGTTATAAAATATGTCTTTTCCTGATCAGATTGAAATATTTTCACCTGATCGTGCCTTGAGTATGCATCCATAAAGCTGAGAAGTTCGTGGCCCGAGGTTGCCTCAGGCAAGCTTTATTCAGAGCTGTGAAGTCTACACTGATTCTCCACTTTCCGTTCCTTTTCTTGATCACTACTACGTTTGTCAGCTATTCGGGATAACTGACTTCTCCGATGAGCTCGACATCAAGCAATTTTTCTATTTCTTCTTTTATAGCTACCTTTCTTTCAAGTGCAACAGTCCACTTCTTCTGCTTTACAAGCTTCATAAAAGGGTCAACATTTAACTTATGACAAATTAACTTTTCATTGATACCTGGCATTTCTGCCACCGTAGTCGCAAAGATGTCGACATTCCTTTTAAGAAACTTCGTAAGCTCAGCCTTTTCTACTTTAGTAGTTCTTCCCCTATTTTTGTAACCTTTTCATCCAATGTCAACAGATTCCGTTCTACTAGCAGCTTCACATCTTGGATTGCTCTTTGTCGTGTTTATCTTTGGCTAATTGTTATAGCTCAAACACTTCCTTTCCTGTATCTCGAAACGAAAAAAATCCTTTCTTGTAACTAAATCAAGAGTTGATACAGTGCAACATCAGACACTTGCTTGATCACCCTTATGGTTCGAACACCCTAGGGTGACGAATATTTCAATGTTTGGTAATATGTAGATTGGACAACTCTCATCTTATGGATCTAGGTCCTCCCTAGTATGCAATGTATGGTGACAACATGTTGATTACCACGGATCTGTGATGTGATTGAACGACTCAATATGAACTGGGAGTGGTAAGATCCCATCTGAATAGGCTATGGCCCCGTTGAAAATGATTAGTGATTGCCCCGCATTACATAGCTTTGTTGAATCTATGGACATTTTTCTAACATTGATCGATGGAATATGTTGATCGCATTCCCATCATCAACCAAGACTATTCTTAACAGGAAATTCCTATCTAAATGTAGATCATCAGTGCACCATTATGCCCATCGTGTTGTCCATTATCACTTTCGTAAAAAAATAGTTGGAATGTTGTTGATTACTTCCTTGGGCTCGCTGTTTACTTTCAAGTTTGGATTTTTTATAATAAATCTTTCCTTTCTTCCTTCCTCGAGGTACCTTCAGACTCTATGAGAGCAATAATCTTATCCACGATCTTCAGTGACTCTAAATCTTTGGGGCGTTCTCCATTCATTTTCGTAACTGCAGCAGGGTAGGATGATTGATTTGATGTGATAGGTGGTGTCGGGTGTTCCTCTCGTTCAGTGATCCCCGAAGCGGGATGTGGTCAAGGGATTCGGGGGTAGAAGAGGTCGGGCATCCACTCCAAACTTCGTGGGCACGTAACATGGTTCTGGATGTCCATTCCTTTATGACTTCCCTGGGCAATCCGCCAAAGATAGGGGGAATTCCACCATTGCGTCAACGATGGGCAACATACATAAGGAAGTCAGGTTCGGTTCCAGCTTTCCAGCAACTCCTTTTGGGTGGAAGGGACGGAGGCAAACTTCAAGATGCTCTACTATACTCTTACCAACCATACTATACTTTTATCAACCATTTTTTATGACATCATCTCACTATTCGGCAAGTCAATCCCGCTCATTTCTGTCCCTTCTTAAGTGGTCTTTCCTGGCTACAAAATCCTTTAGATACCCTTATTTTATCAGCTTTTCAATCTAATCTTTTAACTGATAGCAGTCTTTTGTGTAATGGCTGAAATTTCGGTGACAAGAGTAGTATTTGTATTTGTCTCTTTCATTAAGCTCTTTAGAGAGTGGTGTTGTCCTTTTCAGGCATGGCTTGTCTTTTATGAACTCGAGGATTTGATTGACCGGGAGAGTCAGGAGTGTAAACTCGCTCCCTCGGTTGGACCCTTTTGGCTGGTATGGGCTTCTTTTCTGCATTTCCCCTTATCTCCTTTCTTTTTGTTCTATCCGTTTTGCGCTTTCCCATTTTCAGATTTTGTCCATTTTGACGCTGGTATAAATTTTACTGATCTGAGAGCTTTTGCATGCTTTTTTTCTTCTTCCAAAGTTATGTATGTTTATGCTCTCAGAAAGGATTCCGCCAAAGTGAGCGGCTTGTTTTTAGACTGATTCTCGAAGAGGGTGAGTTTCGTTCCAATCCTCGTTTGAATGCCAGCCTTGCTACCCAGTTGACAGAGTTTTCCACCTTTGTCATTTCATCCTTGAAGCAATGAGTGTAATCCTGCAATTACTCGCCCTTTCTTATCATGATTGTAAGTAGATATTCTGAGTCATCCATGACCATTCAGTAGGTGGAATACTGATCCAAAATCACAGAGGACATTCTAGGAAAATTATCAATTGAATAAGGAGGGAGGGAGTGATACCACTTTAGAACATTGTTGTCTAATCTTGTTGGAAACATTCTGCACATCGGCTCATCTTCATGTTGATAAAGTGTCATTACTTGTCTGAAATGGTGTAGGTAGTCGACGGGGTCCGTTTTCCCCTCATAGCATTTGAACTTTGGTGAAACAAACTTCTTAGGGATGAGAGCAACCATTTTTCTAGGCACAACGGGGACCGTGTCATAGTCTCAAGGTCCGACTCTGATGGTGCCCAACTTCTGCATCTCCGTCATCTTCCTTTCCATCATCATTTCCACTAACCTCTCCGTCATCAGTTCTGCTAGACCGTTCTCGCCTCAAGACTCTTTTTCATTATCGTAGGACTGGACTTCCGTTCTCGCCTCAAGCCTCTTCACGATGCACATCTTGGCTGGCACCCAGATTGAGGTGCCTGATAGGTTGGCTTTCCCATTCTCCATCTTGTGGGTTCACATTCTTCCATTCTCCCACTACAGTTCTCTGGCTCGCTTCGACCCTCATTTTTGCAACATCCCATTGTAGAGCAGTGATTTATTCTTGCACTATCTACCACGTGGTACTTAATGTTTCACTGACGGCTCTAAATATTTTTCATTCCCATTAGGATAGTTTGGATCATCTTTTGAACTCATGTGGGCTACACATGTTGGTTAACGGGGTTGTTGACGGCGTTGGCTTCATTCCCCATTTTCATGCAACTTGTGATCTAGTTCGAGGAATTTTATGTTACGAACTCGAGTTAAACCTCACCTACTCAATGAAAGCATCAAATTGTGAGAAAAATTCCCGACAATTGAAACTAGTGAATGAATATGAGAGAGAGAGAGAATAAATAAAATGTAATTATGATTACTCTGTTGTTATTCAATTGAATTTGGAGTTACATTAGCCTTTATTGATAGGCTTTCAATTAGTTACATAGAATCTGATACATCTTATCTATTTCTAAGTGAAAATGGGATAATTAGAATATTCCCTAAAAATTTAGTTATCAACATTAACAATCGGTGCAATCTCGATCGTCCGTTTAATCCAACGTGTCCCTCTCTGACTGCCACATCATCAAGTCGTGTGGTTCCTTTTGATTGGCTCTTGTTTCTGACTCCATGGCATGGCATAATGAAGAAAATATGCCCGTTCAATTACGTTTAGTGAATGTATGTATTCTAGGATACCAAAGTTTTTTCGTATGCAACACAATGTGCAATATATATGTATATATTAATTTAAATAGTAAACACCCTACCAAGTTTGGCTCTGATACTAAAAGAGACAGAATTACATATAATTTAAGTAATTTAAAGACTAGGTATTAGAAGAAAGAATTCAAACAACACAAACAGTAAAATTGTTATTCAAGAGTAAGATTAAAACTTACAAGTATTGAGAAAAAATAATTGGCAACGATTAATCAGTGCTCCCGCTCACTAATTAATGTTGAGGAAAAGAAGAAAACATTATAAAAGAGGAGGAAGAAGAATGTTTTGTTTCAAAACAAGTTTCTCTCAAAATCGTTAAGAGTGAAAATAAGTTCTTAGGAACAAATGGGAGAAAGTAACCTATTTATAGGCAGAGTGGAGTTCACCGGGAACCCATCACTCACCTGCACTACTTTTTTCTACAAAGTAAAAACATTTTACATTACAACTTTTGATTAAGAATAGTAAAAAGGACAAATAGTTGCCTATTATTTGACAACTAGTACAATAATTACAGAAAAATACAAATTATAAAGATTCCTCGATAATTGTTATCTTGGTCTTCGTGTCTTCATTCTTGGAAGTCATTATTGTTGTCTTGAAAAGTCATTGTAACTATTGCTATATGTTGAAGTCTTTGATAATTGCTATCTTGAGTTCTTGTGCTTTGATTGTTGATTTTGGAGAAGTCATTATTGCTTGTCTTGAAGATCATTATGGTTGTTGCATTATGTTGAAAAATTATGATATTATTTTCAAACTTCTTGATTTCTTGATTATTCCACCAATGGCATTTTGCCAAAAGTAAATTAGTTATATTTATTCATCTTCACTAAGATTAATACTGTAAAATGGGTCTTGAAAGTCTTGGAAAGCGTCATAAATCCATTGAGGAAGGGCGCGACCCTGTGATTTATCCTTCAATTGCTAAGGAAAAGTCTTGGATGGTTGTCCTTTTTGGTTATTTATTTTAATTGGATGATTTGACTCTATGGATGATTCAGAGTCAGAATCAGTATTGTCTTCAAGGAGGAGAATAATTTTTTGCATTAACTCGTGCTTCAATTTAGATTTTTATTTTGTGGCCTTAGATTTTCCCTTTGGAGAGGGTTTTGATTTCGGCCTAGATTATTTGGATGAACTGGATGATTGTGGATCTAGGTTAACGGGCTCATTAATTTTTAATGGAGCTTGGGGAGAAGGATTGGCCAATTTTAACTGAGGATGGATATTCAAACTCATTGTTTATGGAGGCAATGATTCTTATGGTATTGAACTTATCCCATCATTTAACATGGTATTGTCAGGTGAAAATTTCTTCTTCAATTGAATTACGCCACTTTAAGATCCATGGAATTTTATATTTATTTATAAAACAAAGTAGTTGTGGAAAACAAACCTCAATTGGTGAGGGTTTGTACAATTTTAGAAATAAATTAAAATTACGTTAAAGTTCAACTGAAAATAATTCTAAGACATGTCCATGGATTAACCATCTTAAAAACCAATTTGAAAAATTAAATTTGAACTTTTTATCAAAATTCAAAAACCAGGAGTGAATAAATTCACTATTTTGATGCAAGAAAATCATTTGCTAAACATCAATATAGTCAAAATAATTGTATTATTTTTTATTCAAAATGGTTTTTAGACATGAATGATGGATTTTTCATTCCTCCATAGTTATGATTTTGAGAATATAGAAGGAATGATAAATGATCTTTCCTTCTGAACTATTTATTGGGCTAATATTAACTGATTTTGTTTCTTAGAGAATATCTTTGTAGAAACTAAGATTTTTATCATTGTGACCAGAGACAAAGTGGAAATCTGGAAGGAAATGAGATTTCGCTATTTTAATTGGGTTTTTTGAGTGAGAAAACGAGGGCTCAATATGAAAGAAATTTTTGTTGGAGGACTTTCTGAAATATGTGGATGATTTTTTTTATATTTTGTAATTCGTTGATTGACCAATTGTGGGTTAAAAGGTTTGGAGACTGATAATGTGTCAAATTGGTTGACCATGGCTGATTGATAGTTGGGTTTGATGGACCTAAGTATTGTCAATTGGGTTTGTCTAGGAGTAGAAGACTCATCTTTAATTTGAGCCTGAAGGGCCAATTGTGGCGTCGAAGACTCCCATTTGATTGTATTTTTGAAGCTTGGGGCCTAGACCCTATCTTGACGTCCCCGCAAAAATTCACGAGTAAAGAAGTCAGGAATTAAATTATTAATGCCTTGAATGAATTAAATATCAAAATAAAAATTACTACGAATGGACTGCCATCGAGCAAAAACCTGTTTGGAAGCAATATTTTTAACATCTTTTTCCAAAACATGCTTTGTAGATTTACGGACAATTTTCAAAAAAAAAATTCTTTAATAAGCCATCTTGAAATTTTTGTATACACAACACAACATATAAGATTTCTTTCTTAATTGTACTGTAATTTAATTATGATTGAGTCTAGGTTCCAGATGTCAACTTAACGATTTGCTCTAGAGAAATTTTTTGCAATAAGATACCTCCATATTCAATTTCAGAGGCATCAGTCTGGACAACCTTAAAAGAATTATTAAAGAGGATGCCAAGATAAGGAAGTGTCTTAACATGAGTTTTAATTTCTCTTAATTAAATTGGTGTGGACATATGTCTAAGGAGGAGGATTTTTCTTAAGCCTTTCAAAGAGAGGCTTGCAATCAATTCTCAATTTGTTATAAAAATCATATATGTAATTTAAAGATCCTAGAAATCTTTGTAATTGGATTTTGTCAAGGATTTCATCAGGGAATTTGTCATCAAATTGTATTACTCGATCAATTGGTTTAATTATGGAATGATGTATTTCAAATCCTAGATATCTGATTTTAGATTGAAACAATTTGATTTTACTTGCAGAGATAACTAAACCATTTTATTTTATCATCCTAGCAAATAATTTAAGGTGTTTCCAATACTGTTCTATTGATTTAGAAAAAATGAGAATATCATCAATGTAAACAATTGAGAAATTTGTAAATTGATTAAATATTTCGTTCATTATATTCTGAAATTCTCTTGGATTATTTTTAAGACAAAAAAACATTACATTGCACTCGTAATGGCCAAATGCAATTTCATATTTATGACTCTCATTTATCTGGACTTGTCAGAATTCAGATTTCATGTCAAACATAGAGAATACAACATCTCCAAGTATATTGATTAAATCTCTTTTATTTGGTATTGGATATCTTATCCATTCCAAAATGTTGTTAAGAGGCTTGTAATTAATAACTAATCGAGGAATTGCTTGTTTAATTTCACTGACCTTTTGGACTTAAAAGACCGAGCAGGATCAAGGAGAATTGCTCATTCTAATAATATTTTTATTGAGAAGTTCGACAGAACTCAAGCATTTTAGAATTCATCTCAATTGGCCTTGCCTTTATTGGGATTTTATTTTCATCAAATCCCTTAAAATAAGACAGAATGACAACATGGTGGTTCCTCTGATAGAAAGCATTAGGAATGTTAACACATAATTCGTTACAAATCCTTTGTTCAAAAGATCTTAATTTATTTTTGAAGAGCAGGATTTTGAAGTTATTCTTCAATTCTTTTGAATTTTATTTCGTCTTGTAGAAAACACAATTGTTTTTCTGTACAACAAATTAAATTAATGGATTTAAAAACATAATTTGTTTTAAAGTTTTTAATTGCTCATTGTGGGAAAAAGAAAGAAATTTGAATTTGACAGGTTTATCTATGAGATAAGTAATTATCCCATCATGCTCTGTGTAAAAGGATATAATAGAGAAATAAATGATAAACCCAAAATTATTTTGTCTGTCATATTTTTTACTGAGGCAAATGATGTTTTAAAACATACATTGTTATGGAAAAATATGAACTTTGAAAATTTTATATATTCATTCGAGTACCATTGGCATATGATAAAGATTGTTTTATCTACTTGAAGTACTTGGTAGGAACGAATCGTTCATGTATACAATTTAAATCAGCTTCTGAATCAATAAGAGCAATTGAAGTGAAATAAAATCTTGAATTATTATTTTGATCATTAAGTGTCATTTTTTGATTTTGATGTGCTTAAGGATTTGGATGAAGTTATCATCATCTTAATTGTTAACAATAGGTTCTTCAACCTCATTATAAAAAATTGGGGATTTACTAGGTTCACTCTATTCATGATATTTAATTAAATTCTCTATTTTTAAAAGATTTAATTCTTTTATTATTTATGTGTCTTAACCTTTTAATTCTTTTCTTTCAATTTTAATATTTTCATTTCTTTTTGTAGTTCTTGTAAAGTAACTTCTTTTTTTCTTTTTTCAAGCGTTTGTGAAAAGTTTACGGTATTATTTTCAGACTTAATATTTTCTTTCTTTTGAATTACTTTTCTAAGTCTTTCAAGATATTCTTGTTTTAATTCAAGATTTTCAATTTTACTAATTAAGTCTAACAAGAGATTTTCTTGTTCTTCTTTTTTATTTAAAACATTAATATTTTTATGACAACAATTATCATTGTCAGAACTTGAAGAGTTTGATTTGTCAGATTCAGGAGACTCAAATTCTCCTAAATCTATATTACTCTTTCATAGTAATCTATTGATTCTATGATTCTAAACTATTCTTGTTTATCTTCATCAGAGATTTTTAATTGATTAATTTTATTTTTTATTTGGCAAGTGTTGAAAAAATGACCATTCTGGCCACATCCAAAACACTTGATTTTACTTTTATCAATAAATTTTTATTAATTTTTATTCTAGAATAATTTTTATTCTTAGAGAAGTATTTGTCAAAATTTTTATTTTACTGTTTGTGGTATTTTTTCCTATAAGGTTTGTAACATTTCCTATAGGGTTTGTAACATCTTCTAGGATTTAAATGAGAATTTTTCTATTCTTTCAGGAATGAGCAATAGAGGGTAAACCATATTGCTAGTAGAAATTGTCTAATTAATATTAAATAATTTTTTAATTTGTTTGTTGATTTTCATGTCTATACACATTCTTAGATATTTTTTGTATTGTAGTGATTATTGTACCATAGGTGAGACTATTATAGTCTATATTTTTTAGGTCATCACTAAGAACTGTTCTAATTTTGTGGGCAAAAAAATTGGGTAAGTCATTTATGAATTTTTCTTTCCAAAAGAGCTGATTACTATCATCCCTAGACATTACTCTAGACAAAAATATATTTTTGTACCAGTCAAAATCATTTAAGATTCGACACTTAAGATTGGTTAATTGGTCATGGATACGCGAAATAACATTACTTGACGTTCCAATAAAATGTTCAATTATTGTCTAGAAGAGGGTATTAATGGCTCCAAGCATTATTTCCTGATCTTCTTCAATAATTGGGGTTCCTTCAACATCAATCTTTACTGCTGAAATGATGGTATTTTTAAATTCTTTTGTGAGATGTTTTTCCCACCAAGAATGAAGAATTCTTGTGAATCCACTAAAAGTTTGATTTCCTCATTGTGAGATAAATTGTGTATGGTAATGTAATTGTTGGCTACCATAGCCATATGCTGTAATTTGTTGAGGACATCCTATTCTGAAAGCCCATCAAATTTCATTCATACAGTTTTTCTGCAGAAACAGAAAATTTATTAACTAAAGAAGATTCAATAATTTGGATATCTGAAGGATTATGTTTTTTATGCCACTTACTTTCTAATTTATTAATTTCCAAATTTTTAAATATTTATTCAATAATATGGATGTTTGAAGATTCATGAATTATGGATGATTCATAGGTGGATTCTAACCTATGGCTTTCTGATTCAGAATTAATGTCTTGGTTAATAACCTTAACAAAAGAAGATGATTCAATATAATTATTCTTTAATTCTTGAAGCATTTTATCAATCTTTTCATTGAGGGGAACAATATTCAAAGTAGTTTTTCTGAAAGATTTATTAAAGGAGTTTCTTTCAGAGATTATTGGGTTTAGGTTATGAAGATCATCAACATTATTTTTAATTTTATCTAATTATTTTTCTTTTGTTATTAAATTTTGATTTGTGTAATTGAGTTGTTCAACTAATTATTTTTCTTTTGCTAAATGGAGAAGCAGTGATTAAAGAATTTTTATGATTTACTATAATTTTCTCAGGTGGGGGATGACTAGTACACACCACACTTGAGTCTTCCTTGACCCATTTGGAAATTACTTTAATATTCTTTTCGTAAAATTCTTCAGTATAATCAAGGAAAAACATATCAACTCTAAATTCTTGCATGAACGCTTTCCATTTAGCAAGGATAATTTTTCTTTGATTCATATTATATGTCTCTTTGAACCTATTACGTCTATTGAGATTGGCCGGGCCATTCATGTATTGAATTAAACCCTCCCAGTCAGGCTCATATTCTTGGCTTAAGGTGCATAAATTCAAAATTAAGAGTGTGGATTTATAAGAGGTAAGGCTCCTTGAAAATCAGATTCAGTTGGTGCTTCAATTTCGTCAAATTGTTCTATTTCATCAAATTATTCACTCTTATTATCTCAAAGATTGGTTGAATTCCCTAATTTGAGGATTAGAACTCGCAAGAAAATTAATTTTAACAATACCATACATGTACTGCTGGAAATAATCAATATCTTCACTTGAGCATAGAATTGGAGTGGGTTAGCTTTCATTGGTTAAAAGTCAATTTGTGGGCAAAGTAATATCAAACCACCTGATAGTTAGGAACTCTAATATTGGCATTACTTTGGCTAGATTGAATCAATATGGTTTGATTTTTTTGGACTTCTATTGATGGCTTGGAAATTCATATTGGTTTTGGTTACTTTATAATGTATTCTAAAAATTAAAACTAGGGGTTGTGCACCTTCTAGGTTTTGGTAACCACTAGTTTTGATATTTAAAGTTAGAGATTTAAAAATATGGGGGTCTGTTAGACTAACAAATAAATCTGAAAAATAATCAAAATGGATTGGTCCATTGCAAAGTGAAGATTCAATTAATTTTAAAATACTATCATTAAAATTTATAAATCTTGCATCTCGCATGGCTAACAAGACATAGGTACTTATACCTCTCCTTGTGAATGATTTAACACCAATCTGGACTAAACCAGAAATTATATCCTCCTTCAATGTGATGTTTAATTGCTTTAGGGGAACGTAATAGACAAGTTTCATGCTCTTTCACAAGAGCATATATTTTTTCAATTATTTTTACATGATATTGAGGCTTAAAGGAAGCAATAGGCCATGTTGATTTATAAATTTTTTTACTAGGGATTTTGGGTATACTCCATACCCTATGATCTACTTGATCATCTGCTAGGTATTCAAAATATTCTTAATTAATTATGTCTGGTATTGTATTTATTGTAGACCTATTGCTACAAGAAGAATTACTTCTAAGTAATTCTAAATTATTCTTATGATTAAAAATTTCATCATGTATTTTGATACCCTAACCTGCTATGACTTCTACAACCTCCAATGAAGTCGACTCTTCTCCCATTTGCCTCTACACCGACCCTACCCTTGGGATTTACGTATCTAAGAGGTCTTATTGGCGTGCATGAAGTAAACCAAATAGAAACGGATACGTCAGATTCACAGATTATATAATTAAAGATTACAAAAAAATAATCAAGTATAAAAATATCCAGCCACTTGGACGGAGAGTGAGATTAAATAAAAGTAATTATTCAAGTATGCAATTAAGTAACAATAACAACAATAACCAGCCATAAAGGCGCTGAAGAACAATAACTAAGTAAATATTAATTTAAACAGTAAAACACTCTATCATGTTTGAGTTTGATACTAAAAAAAGCTGAATTGTATATAGTTTAAATAATTTAAAGACTATGTATTAGAATCAAGAATTCAAACAACACAAACACTAAAATTGTTATTCAAGAGTAAGATTAAAACTTAGTCTTTATATATATATATTACAATCTCTTACTTTAAGAAGTTAGATTATCACACACTCTGCATAAAAGTTTAACTCGGCTTAAAAACATTATTTTTGGTGGTGGGAGTATTTTATACATAGCAGGGTCATATGTAATGTAATATTAATGGGACAAAATAAACAGTAAAATGATAGGTAAATAGGGAAAGCAGGGCCGTGGGAGGATCGTGGGTTGTCCAAAGAAAAATAAATGGGATAAAGAAATGAAGCAAGATCTGATAGATCACCGACGATTGGGGGTTAAGTCCAAATCATCATCCTAATAATATGGCCATATGAGTCTATACGACTTTATTGGATATTTAACGTGGCTGCTCATTATTTGTATTTTCCTTTACTTTGTATCATAGCATATATGATTAGTGATGTTTGGCAAGTTATAGGGGGTTTTTTCCTTTTATTTTCATACGCGTTTAATTTTGATTTAGGGACAAGATTCTATAATTGGATAATTTCAAGATTCTATATTGGGATAAGTACAATGCATGGACTTTCCATGTTTGTAAATATATATGTGATCATTTGACGTGACATTAATATTATATTATTTGAATAACTATTAAGGAGAACTAGTGGAGTACTGCCACCATCACTCATAGATCTATACGTGAACAAAGATAAAACAAATTGTATGAATATTAACTTAACACTAGTGTGACATTTAGTTAAATGTACTACGACGACCAAGTCTGTTGTAAACTGTGAAACTCTACTTGTTATTGGTAATCGCCTATCTGCGACTCTGCAAGAAGTATACTATCTGTGTTGTTCACCCATAGATCTATAGGTGAACAAAGGAGAAACAGATCGCAAGAGTATTAACTTGACACTAGTGTGATACTTAGCCAAATGTACTCTTATTATCAAGTCAGTATATGAAGGCCAGGGTTATGAAAGCATATGAATAAAAAGAGCTAGAAAGTAGTGATCGTAATATGATTTAGGTCTTGGTATTTATAGAGGGTGTTGTTAAAGTTGCATTCTACTCGAAACAATACCTTTACATCTATTATCATTGACTTGCAAACTTGCTGATAATTGTACTTATCTTATGGAATAAGGCTGATCACATAGGTAAAGAGTTTATTTGGCTAAGAATCATGGTTACTCGTAGCTCGTGAACTCCTAGCGTCTTGATATGTGAGAACTTTATCTCATTGGATGAGTCTCCATTAGGTGAGGTCTTATGATGTCATACGGTCGACTTGATGATATCACGTAGGTTTGATTCCAACTAGTAGGGGATTATGTTCGATCCTGAGTATGCCCAACAACCATTACAAGAGCTTGATTCATATTAGGTCCAAAGGCATTTTGGCCCCTCTACATTTCTCATTTTAAATTAGTCATTGGAAACTTCTGCCATGTTCAAGGACACACTTGAGCAATAACCACATTACTTCTTATATATAGTGGACCACCTCATCAAGAATGACGTATCTGAGTATACACGTGGTGCTTAAGGATGAAATTAGATGGCGCCTATGTGGCACGATAAGGCTGAAATATGATAATAGCGAATACTTTTATAAGGGTCACGCCTGGACCTATAAGGGTGACGAGCCCAATTTGAGATCATATGTCAAGTGTTGAGTCTCGCCTTCGAGCTAAGTGACAAATGCTCAAAGGAAATTCCTTGCTTGGAAATAATATGGGGGTTGTGATTTGGTAGGATTAGGACAAAGCTATGCTATAGCAAGAGAGGAGAATTACGCAACGTGTATGGCCTCCTTAGGCACCTTGGATGTGCCCCCTTCCGTGGAAGAAGGGTAAAAAAAAGACGTGAACCATCTCTTAAGAGTTGGGTTGGCCCTATAGTGGGTTGAGATAGCTCAACCCGCCCCCACGACAGGTTGAGGCAGCTCAACCCGTCCCCACGACAGGTTGAGGCACCTCACCCCGTCCGTATGGTGGGCGGCTCGTGCTCCGCCGCACGTGTCTCGCTATTCAATCCGTTGCCGGGAAAACTCGAGGAAGTCTCCTTCAGTGTCCGTTATGCAATCTGAGTCCAACGTTTGTAATTCAACGTTGGACTCACTAAGGCACGACCAGTTGAGAGAATGAAGTATGACCATGTTTATTAATGTGGTGTCGTTTAAGTTCATAATGCACGTGTTAGACGTGTTTACATCGTTAACACGTGATTACCATGAGGAGACACTAGCGGTCCCCACCTGGTCCCATTTATATAAAGGGACCTTGGTATCATTATTAAGACATTCAATTCTCACTAATCCTAAGGTAAAACCTCTAGAATAATTCCTCCTCGAAGTTCTCACCTACCTTAGAGTTTCAAAGGCAGTTGTCGCCTTCCGATGACTACCTAAGGTTGCTTGTCCTTCTCCGTTTGACCACCAACTCACACGTTCCAGGCTAACTTGTCATAGATTAGGTCACTCAAATCACACTTCACCCTAAGCCCCCTAAAGATTTTGGCGACTCCGTTGGGGAGTGATCTATCTAAACTCCATCTGTTCCTAAGTACGGCTGAATGTGGAAGAATCACGAGAGCTTCCTCCCATTTGGAAGGAGATAATATCAACCCAACTATAGAGAACCATGGTCTGGAAGAGGTTACTTCCAGGGAGAGAACCAACCTCCCCGCTGTTGTAGTTACTACAATGACGGTGACAGAGTAGACTAAAGCCATCAAAGAGTTTCAGGTCTCTAACGCTGAAATCCGTAGATTGTTAGGTACATTGACCGCGCTACTTGTAGCTGCCCAGAATCCTCCACCACCACCGCATGTTGTTCATGTTATCCAACCTCACACGGTGAACCACACCGACGCTGATATATAGATTCCACCTATAAATCATATGGTCTCGTCTAGGTTAGGAACAACAAATAGTGATCCGAATGTGGGTCACTCGAGCAACCCCTCAAATGTCATCATTCCGTCAGCAACCTTTGCACAACTTGTGTTGGGACGTGTCCCATTCGATGGCACTAACACATGCCCTTTTGTTACTAAGGAGACACTATATAAGATGTTGAAGATGGAGCACATCAAAGCCTCCCTGTGTGAGATGATAGTGGACTTTCGTCCCCCTTACCCATGCAGACTGGCCATGAAGCCGTATCCATATGATTATGTACCCCTAAAGTTTCGCAAGTACTGTGAGAACGAAGGGTGTGCTAGAGATCATGTCATACGTTTCATTGATGACTTGGGCCCACACAGATGTGATGAGTCCATGAGGCTGAGGGAGTTTTCAAAATCACTGATTGTGCGGAGCATACACATGGTACATCAATATGGCGCCGAGATGAGTTTTAACATGGTCACATCTGCCTTCACGACAAATTTTTTTGTAAATGAGGAAAAGATGAGCATTCTCGAGTTGGGGCTTGAGCGCACAAAAAAGATGAGGACCTGATGACTTAAGTTAGATGGTTCAAAGACAAAGCACTGGATTTCCAGGAAGAGTGGAAAGAGGAAGACTTTCTCATGCCTCCATGTAGCTACTCAACGCACCAATACTTGGGTATCCAAGCCAAAGGTTGCGAGGCAAAGTGAGCGTCGGGGACTTGCATGGAAACCCACAAGATACACGCTGCAAGTAGCAATTGCACAACTCCAAGGATGAGGTGCAAAATAGGACAGAAGCGAAAGGGATGCTGATCCACCACCTTTCCACTACTCCATGGATAAGGTGGAAGTGATGTTGGATACCTAGGTAAAAGATAAGGTCGTGCAGAGAATTTGGGTGGCAAACTTGCCCACCAGAGAAGAAATAGAATGACCTCGATATTGTCGCTTCCACCGAGACACCACTCATGCGACCAAAGATTGTAAAACTTTGAGACAAATTTTCCATAACAAGCTCCACAAAGGAGAGATCATTAACGCGGACATAGAATTCGTGTGGAACCAACTTTTCCCACCACATGCTACATGACCATCATGACAGGAAGTGGCTGATATGCTACAAAACCTAAGGAGGGGTATGTTAAGTACAAAGGAAATCATGTGTTGTAAGGTCCAAAGATTATGTACTCAAGTCACAATACGCATGGTTATTTAAGAAATGTCTATTCTAAAAATTACAATTATTAGTCTATGTGCATGCTTGTATGAATATGAAACGTCACATGAGACCACCTCTATGGTTCATAGTAGACATTACTGATGAGATGACCCTCAAACGCTTCAAGTCATATCGACGACGTTCAGCTTTATGTGCATAAAAAAACAATCATGTTTAGCATTGTAACTTTTACTTCAACTTTTGTGATTATCAAAATAGCCTGAAAACTCATCACGGGTCTGTCATCCTGAAATGTAATTAAGACGCTTCAGCAAAGCTTGTCCCCGAAATACATGTAAGACATTTTAGCAAAGTTATCTCCTAGGACGCATTTAAGATGTTTCAACAAAGGTTACTCCTGAAATGCGTTTAAGACGTTTCGGCAAATGATGTTCCTGAAACGCGTTGAAGATATTTTAGCAAGGTTAGTTCTTGGAATGCATTTAAGATGTTTCAACAATGATTTTTTCTGAAACATGTTTAAGATGTTTTAACATAAAATGTTCCTGGAATGCACTTAAGACGTTTTAGCAGAGTTTGTTCCTAAAGTGCACTTAAGCCATTTTCAGAAAAGCTTGTTCCTGGAATGCGTTTGAGACGTTTCAGCAGAGTATGTCCCTTGGATTCATTTAAGATGTTTCAAAAAAGTTTGCCCCCGAAGTGCAATAAAGACATTTCAACAAAGGCAGTTAGGAAAAATTTAGCCGCTGTCTCAAATCCCTTCAAAGCGAAAGTTGGCCGCCATAACGTGTTTGAAATTCACAAGTTGTTTTAAGTCTTGAGTTCTCTCATTGCCAAAGAATAAGACCATTAGATTAAATATAACTTAGAGATTTATTGTGAATATGCTCATGTTAAAAGTTGTATGTAAGAGCGAAGTATGTGCGAAGTAGGGATGCATGATAATGAGGCATGATAATGGTTTGAAGTAGGAACGAATGAGCATGTCCGATGAAAATTCAAAGTAAGAACTTATGCATGATAAAATCTGAAGTAGGGATGGGTATATAACCCTATAAGCATGACCATTATGGATATCCAATATGCACACGCCTCCTTAGGCAACTTGATTATATTTTTGTGCATGTGTGCGCCTTCTTAGGAAGTACCATGCAGGTTCCTACATGTATGCGCTTTCATAAGTTGAATCATCTACGCATGACACTCCAGCATGTGCACCTACCGCTGGGCCATTTCTTGATGAACTTCGCCCTGGTTAGTTATCTCAATATCAGAAGCGGTGGTACATTTGTTCATGATTTTAATGATTATCTCTAGAAATGATTATAAACACAACATTGAGTTGCATCTATCATATACGAGAATAATGTGGGTAGAAAGTGTTGCCTTGCTCTCTCATGTGTCATGATACTTTGGTATTTGGCCGCACAGTATGAACATATGATACATATATTACCATGGATATTCTCTTGTGCTAACATTATACTTGAGGTCGTGCTTCACTATTTTTCCAGCTAGTCATTCTTCCGTGCCTAGCTAGCTACTTCTTTCCACTCTTACTGGAGGCTAAATAAAAGCAATTGGTACAACATCACTAGCTAGGGACTACAACAGCAAAGACGACCATCACAATTGAACATGGGCTCATCAATTAAGACCATAATGCATGCATGGACTATGTACAAGTTCAACTGCTACACATTTACACTTGTACATGGGGCTAATGTAGATAGTGGACCACCTTATCACGAATGACGTATTTGAGTATACACATAGAACTCAAGGACGGAAATGGATGGCGCTTACGTGGCACGATAAGGCTGAAATATGATAATAGTGAATACGTTTGTAAGGGTTGCGCCTGGACCTATAAGGGTGATAAGCCCATTTTGAGATCGTATGTCAAGTGTTGAGTCTCACCTTCAAGCTAAATGGCAAAGGCTCAAAGGCTCTTCCTTGCCTGAGAATAATCTGGGGGCTGTGGTCTAGTAAGATTAGGACAATGTTATACAATACCAAGAGAGGAGAACTACTCGACGTTATGGCCTCCTTAGATACCTTGGATGTGCCCCTTTCCGGGGAAGAAGAGTAAAAAAAGATGTGAATCGTCTCTTAAGAGTTAGGTTGGTCCTACGACGGGTTGAGGCAGCTCAACCCATCCCCATGGCGGGTTGAGGCAGCTCAACCCATCCCCATGGCGGGTTGAGGCAGCTCAACCCATCCCCACAGAGGGTTGAGGCACCTCACTCTGTCCCAATGGTGGGCGGCCCGTGCTCCACCGCACGTGTCTCGCCATTCAACCTGCCGCCAGAGAAACTCGGTGACACAAAGTCTCCTTCAGAGCCCGTAATGCAATGTGAGTCCAACGTCTATAATCTGACTGCTCGATGCAACTGAGACACGACCAGTTGAGAGAATGAAGTATGACCACATTTATTAATGTGGTGTCGTTTTAAGTTCATGATGCACATGTTAGACGTGTTCACATCATTATCACGTGATTACCATGAGGGGGTACTAGCGCTCCCCACCTCATCCCATCCATATAAAAGACCGTTGGTATCATTATTGAGGCATTCAATTCACACCGATCCCGAGACAATCTCAAGAATATTCTCTCTTCGATGTTCTCACATACCTAAAGTTGCTTGTCCTTCACCCTCTAACCGCAAACTCTCACGTTCCCAGACTTACTTATCATAGATTAGGTCACTCAAATCACACTTCTCCCTAACCCCTAAACCCTCCTTTAAGAATAAAGTCTTAATTTCAAATCTCTCATTGCAAAAGTTGAAGAAAGAAACTTCTACAAAAGATTTGGATTTGGATTACAAGAATGACAAAATGAGAGGATCCAAATACAAAATACTTTAATGTATTTTCTTTATTGAGTAAAGTTGTAATGAAGGAGGAAACTGTTTGAAAAATTGAGATGATACTGTAAAAGTAAATGCAATTAAACAAACCAATTAAGGAAAAATAAAGAATAGAACACGGGTGAAATGAGGTATACGGAATTCGTTAATCTTCTTAAAACCGATTTTGCTCCTGCACCACTGCTTATAATTATGGATATCTATCTCTCAAAATTCAACACTACTTTGCATGATCGATACAGCACTACACTGACCTAGTCCGGTGAACCAAATATTAAGCATACTCTTTAATGACACAATTCATACTCAAAACTTTGCAATATAACTTACTCCAAACGGATAATGAGGGGAATATATATATGATCATAATCATTTCATACAGCAGGAACTGTCCCTATCCTAAAATTTACTTGGTAAACAACAACATACTATATGCTTAGAACGAGTTTAGAGATTCTACTTTGACGGGTGAATCTGAAAAATTAAAGCTTTATTCATGTCAAGACTCGATCCTCAATGCATGGTCACTTCGATCTACGCACAAAAAAAATGAGGAGACGCCAATCACCTTTGCGTCATCGTTCACTGTCGTCGCCTCTGCCGCTTACTGCTGTGTGAGATCAAAGATGTGTATCAACACCTTGTGATCTTTCTCCCTATTTCTTGGATCATTAACCACAATGAGTGTATGGGCACTCAAGAAATGATCTCTATTTTCTTTTATCAAATTTTCAACTAGAGAGATAGAGTGTCTCTTTAGGGTTTCCTCTGATCTCATCTAATTGTGTCAAAAGATTTTGCCCTAATCTGAGACAAAAGTCTCGTATTTATAGTAATGCCCAATGTTAGGATTGAGAGATCAACCATAGACTAAAATTCTCTCTTTAACTAAAACTAACTGAATTAATCTAATTAATAATTCACATTACTTAAAATAGGACCGAATGGTTTACAACTAGATATCCATGTCGTACTGATTAATTATCGGTCACGACAATACCTATAATTAATAGGTTGGCCCGTGGAAGATAAAGATAAATTAATCATGGCTATAATAAAATCTATCGATCAAACTCATGATCAAATTCATTAATTCCAATACATATTTGTAATTCAACTCAAATCTTATTTTATATTACTAATGATATTATCCTCGGCCTGTAATTGATTATGTGTTACCCTTCATAGTATAGCACCATGTATAACTAGATAAAGTACAATCAAAGTAATATATACACCTCTTGTTCTTCGAGTTTCAAATCTTATTCTACTGATTAACTATGATAACTTTACTTGCGGTTATAATTTTTATACTCGATGCCGCAAGTAAAATTATCAAATCTCTAATGGTAGACTAAGTATTTAGGTTGCTATGATCACATAAAAATATTTTGTGTCACTTATTTAAAAGTGTCTATGAATTCTATTGTTGAAGATCTATGCATCCTCACTATCCAACAACACAGTCATCCAATCTACATATATATTGACTCATGGAACCTCTATCGTAGTATATCAAAACAACTGAATTATTATTTTAAGATAGTACTTTTATTGAAAATCAAACTCATGAGCCATTTCAATACATTTTAAATATACTAGGACAATAACCAGGTACTCCACCTAGTGGACGAGATAGGTCACTATATATGATAGAGTTAATGTGCTACAATCTTTTTTAGTAAAGTGCACAACTTCACTAGATTGTAAAAACTAAGAACTTTCAATTCATAAATAACTTTTGGTTAAATACCTCATTCCTATAAACTAAACTACATGGAACTCATAAACAAGTACTAAATATTTGTGGACCATTTACAATAATATATTGCATGTAATGTAAAAATATTCATTTATTATAATTCAAAAATAATGTAAAGATAATCATGGAATTCTCGTGCTTTTAGGGCACAACCTAACAAGGTTTTACCGAATCACGTAAAAGCATCACGTGTTAAATCTCTCTCTTCCCTGCTCTCTTTATTATTCATACAATTTAAGTAGTTCGTCTTTAATTTCTCGCATGTTTAATTTTGCCTAGTCTTTTATTATTATTTTACGTATTTATATTTTCGCACTTTAAGCTACTGCATTAGATTTGTCCCTTATTTATTCAACTCGTAGCCACGAGACATTCATTACTTGATTGTTTAGTTATATTATTTATTCTTTCAAGCATTTTCCTTTTTGATATAAAATCTTTGATTTCGATCTAATTATTTTAATATTTTCTTTAGTAAATTGGGAGCTATTTCATATAATTGATATTAGAGTGTAGTGATTTAATCTAATAACACTTCATCATCTTGAATTATGGCATCGCCTTTTGAGTTTGTTTTCTAACATTCACAATATATTAAAAACCTCCATTTTTCGATGAAAATGATTCTAATTTTTGAAAAATCAAAATGAATATTTTAGTAAATGTATAAACTACAATTTATGAGTCGTTGGAAATGATCCTTACATGTCTAAATCACTATTTGACCAGTAACAACAAAAAATATATCTTTAAATGCCAAAACTATAAATATTTTATATTATGTCTTAAGTGTAAATGAATCTTATCATATTTGCATCTATGAATCTGCAAAGAATATGGAATATTTTATAAATCAAATATGAAGACACTAATAAGGTTAAACAATCTAAGATTGATACTCTTATGTGTGATTATGAATTAATTAGAATGAATGAAATTGAAGGCATAAATGACATGTTTGGACGCTTGAGTAGCATTGTATTTCTTCTGAAACTCATGGTAAGACCTTTGATTACGATTAAATGGTGAGTAAAGTACTTAGATCATTATCAAAGTCGTGAGAGAACAAAGTAATTTCCATTCAAGAAGCTAAAGATCTTGTGTCGCTATCACGTGAAGAACTTATGTGATCGCTATTAACCCATGAAATGAAGTTCATGAAATAGAATGTGAAGTACATAAAAGAGGAAAGTTACTATTCAAATTCACAACCAATAAAAGTGAAAGTGAAGAAGAAGATAAAGATCTAATCCACTTAACGAAGAAGCTTAAAAAGCTACTCAAAAAAAGATGAGGCACTTCAAGAAATAAATGTAAACAAAAGAGAATTTTCAATGACAACGAACATGAAGAGTCACATTTATATAATAGCACACGAAGTAGCTATGTAGACCCATTCTTCGTAAGGGTGTTCACAATTTGGTTGGGTTTAAGTTTTTGCTAAATTTCAAATTGAATCGAAGTTTCGATTCGATAATATCGTCGAACCAAACTATACGCGAATTGAAAATGAGCCGAACTTAACCAAATCAAAAGTTTAATTTCGGTTCGTGACCTTAGTGTCTAAAAAATATATTTTTAAAGTTTCAAAGCAAAAGCTTGAAAATTTTCAACATAACTAACGTTTTCAAATTGCAACGCAAAAAACTTGTTTAATTGCTTGATTGTTCATTTATAGTATTTGTTCTTTGATTCAAGCAGTTTCCGTTTTTATATAAATCTTTAATTTCAAAATTAATCATTCCTTAAATAATTTCCTTAATAAAAAGAGTGCTACGTCAATCCTACACCATCGAAAGTTGGACCAGATGTCTCATCCCCCTAAATGAGCCTATAAGCAGACTTAACACAAAATAACCCATTAGAGGTACGCAACCAAATAATCTTATTTTGTAAATCAAGAGACAAATGAATCGAAAAGCCAATGATAAGATCGCGAAGTTACCGAGGAAGAGTAACATTGCAAGCATGCACTTAAACCTAACTCTGCTTTCTAATACAATCAACAACTTTCATGTTTCTAACATTAGGAGGAATCTCAAAATCAATCAAGTCACAACGAGGTTTATCACCAGTACACCAATATTTCTAGAAAACGGCTATCATATTTATTACCTAATCTCTGAAAGAATCCATGTTTTATGCTTTGACAACAAAGATTAATGCTCTTCCAAACATAGGAGCTAGAAACCTTAAGAAAAGACGGAAAGGTAGTCATTCTTAAGATACTTTCTCCTGAGCTTGAATCCAAAGATAGTCAACTATTATACTGAACTTGCCAGCCCAAATTAGCGAGAAGATTCATGTTACAAATTCTCAGGATACGAAGGCCCAACCTACATTTAGACTTGGGCGAGTAGACAGTCTCTTAGTTAACTAAGTGAACCTTATTTCTACTGTGAAGATCACTCCAAAGAAAAGTACAGTTCAACTTATTCGATTTATCACCTATAGATAAGGGTAATCTACATGTTTGCATGGAGTAAGGGGGATCATAGGCGTGACTAACAAAACAACGGTCAATCTTCCTACCAAAATGAGATCCGAGAGCTTTTGTTGGACTTTGTTAATAATGTGTTCGAATGTCGACTTCGCAACACTATAAGGAGAAGCCCAGGATACTTTCTTAGATCATTTGTGATGGCCACATCGTAAGTATGAGATATTTTGAGAGTTGTCCTATTTGAGTGTTGGAAGAAACCAGAATCTTGGACTTAGTAGGACTATAATAATTATAATAATTTAATATAATTATATAAGAAAAAGATAAAAGAAATAAAAACTAAAACTACGGACTTGTCTTGGATTGGCACTATAGAGATAATCAACATATATATAAAAAAAGTGTAGACAAAAAAATCAATTAAGAAATAAGTAGAAAAAATCTCGGGTTTATTCAATCAATAACTAAAAGTAGAATGAAAAAGCTTAATCCCTTGTTTTTTTTCCATAGATTTCCAAGAAAAACCAGCCCAATCCGTTTACCATCATGCCAAAATTTTCTAAGCTCATTTAAGGAAATATGTCATTTTTGAAAAATTAGTAAGCGAGTAGCCGAAAAAATTATATTTGCAAGAATGACCGGTTTTTTTGTATCTAATTTATTTTTACAAAACTGAAAAATTTTATATACAGGTGTACTATGTTATATAAAAATATACTATGGGTATATATTTATAGACCATCAATATACCATAGTATATTTTAATATATCTTTAATATACCGTAGTATAGTTTAATATACCGTAGTATAGTTTAACATACCATCAGTATATCAAAGTATATGTATAGTATATTTTTATATACCATCCAATATCATACCCCTTTCCACACCTAAGCTCGTCCCCTCTTTCTTATTCTTTATCTATCTCACTCGAAAAATCAGAAACTCATAAATCATAACCATAAAATCAAAAAAAAAATTCTTTTATTTTAGAACCACGACCTCCAAAGATCTGAAGCTTTTCACTCCTCTCCATGACCTTCAAAAAATAGGTTCCGTCATTTTTTCTCATCAACCAGATTTGAAATTATTTTTAATAACGACTTTGGAACTCAATCGTTGATTTTCTGCACCACTGCGCCACGCACGCAACATAGAAACATGGAGAGAACGCGAGGGAGAAGAAAGAGGCAGAGAGGGGAGCACGGCATAGATAGAAGAAAAAGGTAGAGAAGGAAGGAGAGTTCGCGAGAGAGAAGATAAAGGGAAAGAAGAAAGAAAAAAAAAATCAACCATTTGTGCAAATGATAAACTTTTGGGCCATTTTTTAAAAGAGTTAAAATAATTGGCTTATAAACCTAATTTTCCCTTTTTTATTTATTGTATAGAACCCATTTTATTTATACTATTGAACCCATCACTTTATTGGTCTTTTTTCTATCCATCTTAGATATGATTTTCTTTACCCTAAAGGCCGCAAAAGGGTATCATAATGTCCAGAATAATTCTAGCTTATCGAGCTAGCTTCAAAAATAAAATGAGCTTATAAGTGCACTACTACAATTTTGGTCTTAGATGACGATGAAATCTGTCATTATAACCCTATAATGATAGCTGAGCGCATGTCATCTATCAGGCTATCATCTTTATTATTTTTCAACAAAAACTGTCATAAATAGGGTGCCGTGAAAATCGATTCGATGACGAGGGATCCCCTCATCATAGGTTTTGCCAAAAAGCTATAACATGACGGGGAATCCCTGTTATCATAGGTGCCGCCAAAAGCTATTAGATGACGGAGAATCCCCATCATCTAATATCTAAATTAGTTTAAAAAGCTCATGGAAAGGGAAAAATACCTTTCCATGACAGTTTGTTTCATTTAAACACCCAAAATGGCTAAAATAGTAGTTTTTTTTTTATCTAAAAAGCCTAATGTCCAAATTATTTTTTTTTTCAAAAACTGTCATGGAAAGGGAAAAATTGCCTTTCCATGACAGTTTTTTTTTCATTTAAACACCCCAAAATGGCTGAAATAGTAGCATTTCATCTAAAAAGCCTAATGACTATCATAGCTCCCAATAAGCCTGACCATAGCTCCCAGTATGCCTGGAAGAATAAAGATAAAGTACTCAAAGAGATGTAAACATCAGAAAAGATAGCATGCAGACGTTTAAGCAATGATTCTCTATCTCATTCTGACTATAGATATAAGGATACATGTCAAATTAAGACCGGTGAGCTTCTCATTTTAATAAAGAAATAATAAGATAAGCAATACAATATTTCCATCAGCATAATATAACAGTAAAAAATTTAGGTATAACTTCTACGTATGGAAGTTGGAAGGTAAGACTTGGAATAAGAGAGAAGCTGGAATATTTACAAAGCAAGCAAACTAAGCAAACACGTTAAAACTAATAGTTAACAACATGAATTCATCTCATCATGTAAAAAACATCCCTTTACTAGGAACATATATGAGAGGTTTTACAAATCTGTAAGCTTTAGTAAATTAATCTAAAATATGCTAATGACTTGACATCAAAGGCTTAGGCATGACAACAATCTATGTCGTTGGGACAAAGACATATTTTGACTTTTAAATGTAAAAGAAGAAGTCATGGAAAATAAGAAAGTTAATGATAATGCCACTTCATAATTTAGGATGCCACTTTATAATTTAGGATGCCACTTAAGTTAGTAATAATATCATAGCAAATAGAGCAAATGATCAGTAAAACACAATGAAAATGAACTAAATACTTTTCATGTGATGCCGCAAAAAATAACTCATTATGCAAGAACACCACGGCACGCACTGTTTCTCTAACTTGAAGCAATCAACACTAACTAAATATCAAGCTCATATTCAGTGGGAGGCATTAACATATCAGCAATGCCCTATTGCTTCTCACCCATTTTGCTGACTCCTTATCTTCCTTGTTAAATTTCTTAACTGCTATTGTAGTTCTCAAAATCCTTACTCTGCCCCTGAAGACGCAGCTCAAAGCCCCTCTTCCGAATACTCTGCCTACCCATTCAAACAAATCAGTTTAAAAATCACATTCAAACTCATATTTAGTAAAGCATACCCATTAAATTAAACTATCTTTGGAGAAATTGCGCTTAGGTGAAAGGATTTCACGGTAGCTGAATCTAACCAAAGTATTGGTAACTTGAGAAATATTCTTTTCCACTAACTCAATCCTCCTCCATTTTTGCTCTTGGGCTCGAGCCTCACTCATTCCACAGTCTAAGTTCACCATTAAAATAGTTGTAGTAGAGGAAGAGCTAATATTCATAGACTCCAGCTCTATTTGTGAGCAGAGGCTGAACTTGAGCACCACACCCACCAGATTTCGCTAGTAACCCAGCAAAAGTCGCGTGTACAACGAACCCTGACCATCTCAACCCCAAGAATTTGAGAATGAGAGAGAGATAGAGAATGAGTTCGGGAGATTAGGAATTTGAGATAGAGAGAGATGGTAAGAAGAGAAGAGAGGCGAGAGAGAATAAACGCTAGGTTCTCTGATACTCGATTTCCTCTTTATCTCCAATATATAAAATGAATGTACGTGTAAATGAAAGTGTTAAAATGGCCTAACCTCACCCAGATGAAGATAAGCAATGTCGAAACCCCTTCCATTCACTCTGACACCCCATCGTTACCTTTCACCGAACCGTGAAACCATCCCCTCCATTTCCCCCATGGCCTAATCGCACCCAGCACAGCTTATGAACATGAGATTAGAGTGTTGGCGCTAGGATGATGAGAACCTACGAATAGGAGCTGAGAGAGAGAAAGAGAGAGTCCAGAATATTCATGCATTTGAAAGAGAGAGATGTAGATGATGAACTTTGGGAAAGACAAAATGGAGTGAAAGAAATGAAATTAGGGTTTAAGGTGGGTTAAATGGGAAGACATTTTTGTAAATAAAGTGAAATTAGATGATAGCACAAATAGTAGTTGCCATAGTAGGTAAAACATTGATGACAACTTATTTAAAACCTGTCATATTATCCATATTACCCCACCCAACATCTTTTTTCTTTGACAGGTTTTATAAATGTGTCATTAAATTAAATAGGATGTTGTCATTGTAGCCCACTTTTGTAGTAGTGGTGAAAATAGGCACAATAGAGAAAACTACCCTCAGACATAGGGTTTCCAATCTACTATATTAACTACTTAATCATATTGGAGAGGTTCCAAGTTTAATATAAAGAGATAAGGAGATAAAAGGTCTCGTATGTATCCCTTATGAGGCTGAAAAAGGGAATCATCTTACCATTCCAAATAATATATAGCTATGTGGGAGAGGCACAATACATGGTCAACCTAATAACATTGTCGTGGAAGTCAAATTAAGTTAGAGTATCTTTAAAGAAGTCCCAGCTAGCTAACTCTATCATACATTTTCTCAAGTTTAATCTTTAAAGCCATAAGACCCCTTTTATCTATACAACGTTGTTGACATGCATAACTTCTTGCACAATAATGACGTTATCTGAAGTGCTTCGCCTAGATATGAAGCTGCTCTGGACGGGACCAATTAAATGCTAAAGGATAGGACAAATTCTTATAACAAAGGCCTTAGTTAGAGTCTTGTAGTTAGTATTACACATATTAATTAGCTAGAGTTAATCAACTTTGTATGGATTATCAACCTTAGAAATTAAGACATGTTCATTTAATTGCATCATTTTCACTTAAATGTTTATTTTAACATTTTAAAATATATGGTGTCTGTTGAAATTACATTCACACATTTTCAACAGAGAAATATTTGAGTTTATAAATATGTAGATGAACAGCCAAAACCCAATCTTACATGTGACAAAATCTGGACTAAAGAATTAATCAAGAAATATGATGGACTGAGAGCTGTTAGATCAATTTGACGGTTACAAAAGGGATCTCAAAGAGGAATATTCACTTGAAATGGCGAGATTGATATCTTATCCGTTCCACAAGGCTTGCAACGGAAAAATAGGTTTCTTATCACTTAGTTATCATTTTCATGTATAAATACAAGGATGCCAACTCTGAAAATCAATCGAATACCAAGTGAAAATTCTACTCTTGAGTCATTGTCTCTCATTCTCTCCCTAATAATTGTCAAAATTATTTTCATCATAGATTTTTCTGTTTTGGATTTTTTTTATATTTTGGTGCTTCCATTGAGAGTGAGAGAAAACTAAGGAAATCCCTCCCAAAATGCCTAAAACTAGATCAAACGTCACCCTCAACGAGGGAAAAAGAAAAAAAATGGAAACGATCATGTTAATTAACCTACCCACCAGCAAAAATGCTCTATACCATTCTGACAGGAATGCAAGAGATGGAATAACGTAATAGTGAAACGTTACACAGTGCATGGCAGGCGGTCCAATATCAAATCAACACGCTTTCAACGAGATCTAGAGAAAATATGTGCAGAAATGAGTCAACAGACAAATAATGAAGAACGAGAAAACCATTTAGAACAAGGAAGACAAGATGCCAGGCGGGCTAATCCTAAGATCAGTAGGAACGTGCAACAAGAGGATGGAGAAATCCAATCTTGCGATCATATGAAGGAAACTGTTAGAATCAACGGCGTTGCGCGGCGGAGGCGTGGTGGTTTTAAAAGAATTTAAATCCTTTAAAACTTTATCGATTGAAAACAAAAACAATTACGACGAAAACAAAAACAATTACAACGCCACGATTTCCAAAAAAAATTTAAACCTTTTAATGAGCAACACTGCAGTGCCACACAACACTACAGTGTGTTGTGTAGAATTGTAGTCACGACACTATAGAGTCACGCCACCACTGTAGTATCGTGTGGCACTATAGTAAATTATGTCAATCTCTGATTAAAAAATCAGTGATAACATATGGTAGTCCATCATGCCATGCGAAAATTTTCTCAAATTTATTATTTATTTTAATTAGATAAATTTTTATATATCAATTAATTGAAAATTAACTTTTATGATCACCCTAATCAACTAACTTATCTGTTAATTCACAAATAACAGATTTAGTAGATTCAAATTTTGAATTATTATCTCATAATAATTAGAATTATTTAATTTCAGAAATAAGATATGCTGTCTCAGTTATCGATCAACACAAATATAATCGATATAAATATTTAATTGTAATTTCCAAAAATAGATTAAATAATTCTTAATTAATTAATTATATATAATTATCTCATAATTATATACTTGCTCCAAAAATTTGATTCATTTTGCAAGTTAATCATTTTCTCATGTCCTGAAATATTCACACACTAGACTATGTAGTACAGAGATGGCTTGGGGACCATGGACCCATAATTCTAAGCTCCAATAAACTAGATTATTAACAAAAATTTTTAACTAAATACTCTTACTTATTAATTCTATTATTACTTCACTATAAATATGAAATTGCACTGTTACAAATTACAGAATATATTTACAGGGTATTCTCGTGTAGTCTATTGATATAATCATTTCATGTAGTTCTGTTCTCCAATTATAGATTCGTAAACTAGAGCTGGTCAAAATTACCTTTTCACCCTTCTAATTACCTATTGATCTTTAAGTACTATTGATTCACTAGTCAATGGTCAATTTATAATCATATTATAAATTTAAGCTCATAACCATTTAGTTCAAGAATTAACATTTAAGGGAATCAATATACGATCCATTTGGAAAACTTAGTTTCTAAATTTTGAAAGATCATGTTCCCAGCCATCCATATCATTGAATTTTCAAAACAAAAGTCACTAGTCTGTTTTACAAACAAACCTTAACGAGTGAAATCAAAAGATCCAGTAGACATGCATAGGAGTTCACGACTACTCAGGATTCAGACTAATCTATATATGTTCATTAGATTGATGTGTTCTAAATTTTTATGATAAACGATGTGTTAATAAAGATATTAATCTATATCGATCATGTACTATATAGTCTCATTATATAAAGTACATTCACTAAGATGTCTATCATATCAGTGATCCAGATCTAGACAACATACATTCAAAATACTTAGTGAACCGTACTACCAACTATTCATTAAAGATTTCATACTTTAATATGTTACGGACTATTTTATTCATTATCTACGATCTTAATCCTCTCATACTTATACAAGATCATTGTATAATTAATGAATATAGAATTTTCAGATGTCTATATATAAATTATTCAATAGTAATCCTGAAGAACAATTATAAGAACAATGTAATTTTATTATTTTCATATTAAAAATGTCTAAGCATATGCTTTGGGGGTACTAAGCCCAAAAATATCCCACTTGTCCTAAAACAAATGTGGCATCTCTCTCAACCCCATATTTCGTACATGACCTTTAAATGACTTTACAAGAAGTGTCTTAGTAAATGGATCAACCATGTTCGGATCTGACGCTATCTTCATAACAGTCACATCTCTCTTATAAAATGGTATTTTCTCTCAATGTAATTGCCCCACTTGTGACTCCTCGGTTTTTTGGAATTAGCTACCGCCCTACTATTGTCACAGTACATGATCAGTGGCTTATCCATATCTGGAACTTCTTCTAGTTCAGTATAGAACTTTTTTAGCCATACTGCTTCTTTCGCAACTTATCAAACTGCTATATATTCAACTTTCATAGTGGAATCTACAATACTAGATTGTTTAATACTTCTCCAGACTATAGTTCCTCCACCTAGGGTGAATATTGATCCAGACATCGACTTGTGACTATCCCTATCAGATTGAAGATCAGAAGCAGTATATCCAGTGGGGTAAAGGTCTCCACCTGAATAAACAAGCATATAATTTCTTGATATCTGAAGATACTTGAGAATGTGCTTTACTACAATCCAAAATTCTAAATCAGGATTTGATTGATAACGACTGACAATTCCAACTTCATAACACATGTCTGGTCTCGTACACAACATTGCATACATGAGATTACCATCAGATGAAACATAATGAACCTTTCTCATATCATCTTCCTCCGGAAGTGTCTTAGGACATTGCTCCTTGAAAAGGGCAATTCCATGTTTGGTCGGTAGTTGACCTTTCTTGAAATTTTTCATAGAGAATCTCTCCAGCACATTATCAATATAAAATGCCTGAGAAAGTGCTAAGAGGTTGTTATTTCTATCCTTTAGGAGTTTGATGCCTAGAAAATAACTTGCCTCTCCCAAATATTTCATTTGAAAATTCTCAGCTAACTATTTTTTTACTTTCGACAAAGTTTTACATCATTTCTAATGAGTAGAATATTGTCAACATAAAGAATTAAGAAACCCACTATCTTATCTTTGATGTATTTATAAACATAAACTTCGTCAACATTTTTTTCGAAACCATATAATTTAATAATTTCATCAAAGGTAAGTTCAAAGATCTTGATGCTTGTTTTAATTTATAAATAGATTTAAACAATTTGTATACTTTCTGATCCTGCCCCTTTTTCACGAACCCTTTATTGGAAAACTCAGCGTTCACGCGGCGGAGGCGTGGAGGTCTTTAAAAATTTTATTAAAAACGAATCATATATATTTTTGATAAAATGAAAACAAGCATGACGCAATGATTTTCAAAATAAAAACTTTTATTGAAAAAATACTTCCAATCAAGATACATTATATATTTATATATTAAATCTAAGACATACACGAATATGAATCATATACCTCTCATAGTCTATATCAAGCGTCCTCGTAAACCAATGATCATGCCTTCCCACGAACAACAGCCTTTGAGATCTACATCAAAATATTTCAAGTCAATCCCCAAAAGCATTAGGAAGTGTGTGGGCTCGTAGAATAATCAAAGACACTTTTTTCTGTCTTTAGGTGTACTCAACATATGAGATTTAGAGATTTACAGAGAATGATTAATTTAGAGAGATAATCTTCTAAGAGAATACGATGATTATTCTTTAATAACTTTCTATTAACTGTTAATCACAGAGAACGATCAACCTGAAAGCAACTGTGTTCTTCACTCTCTATCAACACTGAGGCCAATAGAATAATATATACATTTTTTAGATAATGATATATTATATTTTTAGGGATTAAATGAAAATAATATTTAATTTTGAAATTACCATTGCAGTGAGACCCATTGTAATTTGTGCACAACTGCAGTGTCACACAGCACTACAGTTACCGTGAGCTATCACAGTGTCTCACGGCACTGTGTACCATGACACTATAGTATTCCACCCCCACTATTGAAGTGCCACGTGGCACTACAATAGTTCATGTCAATATCTGATTATCAATTAGTGATACGCACGTGGCAATTACTATATATTAATTATTTATTTTAACAAGATAAATATCTAGATATTAGTTAATTCAAAAATAAAATATCTAATTATTCATATCAACTAACTTCTCGTTAGTTCACAAATAACAGATTTAGTTGATTAAATTATTATCTAATAATCATTTATAATTANAATCATAAATAATATATATATAATTTCTGAAATTTATATATAAATAATTGAATTAATTAATTTTTAATTAATTAATCACACTTAATTATCTTGTAATTACGTACTTGTCCCAGAGTAAAAATTCATTTTGCATGTCTTAAAATATTCATGCCTTTGAGTGCATAGTACAGAGGTGACTTGGGGACCATGAACTTATAATCTTAAGCTCCAATAAATCAGATTATTAATTAAACTCTTTAATTAAATAATCTTATTTATTAGTTCCATTATTAGTCCACTATAAATATGAAATTTCACTTTTAGAGCTTATAAAATATTTACGGAATATTCTTGTATAGTCCATTGATATATTCATTTAACGTAATTTTGTCCTCCAATAATTAGTTTGTAAATTAGAACTAGTCAAAATTACCGTTTTAGTTTTCCAGTTATATCTTAATCCTTAAGTACCATTATTAATTCACTAGTGAATGACTAATATTTATTCGTATTATAAATTTGAGCTCAATAATTATTCAACTCTAGAATTAATACTTAAGGGAACTAATATACGCCCTGTTAGGAAAGCTTGGATTCCAAATCTTGTAAGATCGTGTTCCTAGCCATCCAAATCACTGAATCTCCAGCATAAAAGTCACTAGCTTGTTTTACAAATAAACCTTAACGAGTGAATCAAAAGATCTAGTAGAGATGTATAAGAGTTCGTGACTAATCAAAATTCAGACTGATCTACATATAATCATCAGATTTATGTGTATTAAATTTTTATGATAAATGGTACGTTTATAAAGATATTAATTCACATCAGTCATGTTGTATAGAATCTTATTATATAAAGTACCTTCAATAAGATGTTTATCCATATCAATTATCCGAATCTAGATCACATGCATTCATAGTTTAAACTAGCGGCTATGGATAAAAAGATGCAAATAGATTTTAGCATGGCAACAGAAGAGAATGTATCTCTATAATCGACCCCGTCCATTTTTGTATAGTTTTTGGCTACCAGTCGTGCCTTGAAAGTCTCTACTTTCCCATATGCACCTCTTTTCTTCTTGAAGATCCATTTACTGTTGGGGGTTATGCCCTCAAAACATGTGTATTGACATTTTAATATGAAATTGAATGGAATTATATTTTTCTTATAATTGTTCTTTTAAATTATTAATGAATAATTTATATAAATATATGACAATTTCATATTCATTAATGAGACTATGATCTTATATAAATACGAGAGGATTAAGATCATAAATAATGAATAAACATGTCAGTATTATGAATACATGTGATCTAGATCCGGATTATTGATGTGGATAGATATCTTAGTGAATGTACATTATATAATAAGATTATATATAACATGACCGATGTGAATTAATATCTTTATTAACGTACAGTTTATCATAAAGATTTAATACACATCAATCTAATGATCATATGTAGATTAATTTGAATTCTGAGTAGTATTAAACTTCTATACATGTCTGGATCTTTTGATTAACTCGTTAAGGTTTATTTGTAAAACATGCTAGTGACTTTTATTTTGAAGATTCAGTGATATGGATGGCTGGAAACATGATTTTATGAGATTTAGAATTCAAATTTTCCTAGCAGGTCGTATATTGGTTTCCTTTAGTGTCAATTCAGGAACTGAATGTTTATTGAGCTCAAATTTATATTACGATTATAAATTAGCCACTCACTGGTGAATTAATAATACTTAAGGATCAAGAGGTGATTAGAAGAGTAAAATGGTAATTTTTATCAGCTCTAATTTACAAACCAATAATTAGACGAAAAAATTATATGAAATGATTATATCAACAGACTACATGAAAATACTCTGTAGATACATTCTATAATCTCTAAGATTGCAATTCCATATTTATAATGAAATAATAATAGAATTAATAAATAAGATTATTTAATTAAAGAGTTTAATTGATAATCTGGCTCCTTGGAGCTTAAGATTATAAGTCCATGGTCTCCAAGTCACATCTGTACTACGTAGTCTAGGGTGTGAATATTTCAGGACACGAGAAAATGACTGATTTACAAAAGAAATTCTTATTCTGAGGCAACTACGTAATTATGAGATACTTATGTGTGATTAATTAATTGAATTATTTATATAAAAATTTCAGAAATTACATATATATATAATTATATCGATTAATTTTCTAATTATCGATAAATGAGACAAAATATCTAATTTGTGAAATTAGATAATTATAAATTATTATTAGATAATAATTTGAATCAATTAAATATGTTATTTGTGAACTAACAGATAAGTTAGTTGATAGGGATAATCATATATATTAATTTTGAATTAACGGATATCTAGATATTTATCTGATTAAAATAAATACTTAATTTACAGTAATGACCACGTATCAATCACTGATTGAGAATTAGAGATTGACATGAACTACTGTAGTACCACATGACACTTCAGTAGTGGGCGTGCAATACTGTAGTGTCACATGACAGTACAGTAGTGTCGGGGCACACAATGTCGTGAGGCACTATGAAGAATCACGGCAACTGCAGTGCCACACGGAGATATACTTAATACAGTTTCTCTTCCAATGACCTTCAATCCCACAATGAAGCATTTTCCCATGTGTTTGTTGCAAGTCTTGTTCTTCTTCCTTCGGTTGACCTCTTGGCTTTCTTTTCATCATTATTCTTACTTTTGTCCTTACCATTCTTCTTCTTGTTGTTGTTACCATTAACAATAGAGCAAGAATGGTAGCTCATGTATCTATAATCCAAGCATTGATAGCAGGATTTTCAGGAGATTCTTCAACAAGAATAAACTTGGTGTTCTCATATACTAGCATCATATTTGAGTTCGACTTCCATCTTATGAAATTATCACCATTAAGTTTTTCGAGTGCAAGAAAAGCAGGAGTGAGGTAGCGCATGGTAGACATAATAATAACTGAAAAATAAAACATACATCATTCAATATAATTGTAATAAATATCAAAATATCAGAAAGTAAAGGTGATGCATGAATGCAACATATCAAACAAATAAACTTAATAATTACCAATCTACGATAAGATAACCTAACAATTAATGTACTGCCATAGGATCGATCAGATTAATTTTAAACTGTCTATAAGACATTCTCATCCTTATTTATTAAAACTTAAAATATATCATATTTCTCTTTTAATAATAATGTATCTTTTAGTTGGTCAAGTCACAATTATCCACTCAGATTCCATGACTTGATTTAGAATATGTCGCCGTAGAGTCGGTCAAGTCTAAACAATCTTATCTTCTTAAGAAGTTCAACCTTGATATTGATATAGTTTGAAACCTTACTTAGAGAGATGAAAACAAAGCCATCTCGAGGCCCTCATTGTATCTCATGGTGTTATACTAATAATGAAAACAATAGGTTACATCGGCATGTCAACCTTCTCCCACTTACTATTTTATAATTGATGTATTCTATTTTAACTAATCAATTAATTCTAAATTAGTTACTAGTTAAAACAACGCTATGAATATAGAATTAATTATAAATCCAATATAATTGATCTAAGTTTATTTAAGCTTCTAAAGAGCCTAAGTCAAAATTAGGTGAACTTAGAATAACTAATTAATTACATTCATCAAACTTTAATAAAACACTTTTAATAAAGCCGTTTATCCTAAAGGTTACTAAGGCCTTTAGAGTGGTGTGATTATCAAGTTTAACTAATTAAAACTTAACAGTTTACATGCAATTGATTTCACAAAAAAATTCATATAAACACATTAGGGGAGTCCTAATCAATCATGTTATGAGATGCATGATTAAATAAACTGTGTGGGGTTTCATGGCATGTGATCGACTAATGGATGGTCATGTTATCAATCATATCAATAAATATTTATTTAAATAATTAAATAAATAAATAATGAACCGAGTGACTATTGACATGGACTTCAAAATGGAAATAATTACATAATGGACTTCAAGAATACTTATTTCCAAAATAACTCCTTCTCCACCAGAGATCTATCTTCATAATCTTTAAGTTTTGATCAAACTCATTTTAATTAGGATAAACTATTTTCCTAATTAAATAATCTCATTAATTATCCTTTTAAAATTAATTGAATTTGATTAATCAAAAAATAATTTGATGACTCATCAAACTTGGGTCAAACCCAATCAAGTAATTAATTCTTATTTTCAAAAAATTAAAAATGGATAACTATCCTTTTAAAATTTCAAAATTCAAAATACAAGTTCAAAATTTAAAAGATAAAGGATAGAGTTAGGGTTTTCATGAAGCATCACAGAGATAGGACAACACGGTATCAGGATTTCTCCGAAACATTCCCTGGCAATCAGAACGATCATCGCTGACGGTGGTCGCGGGACACTCCCACCCCTGCCGCGGGATGCCCATCCACTACCCCATTCGTAGATTTTTCCTGCCGAAATTCTGTCGCTAGAAAGCTAACGGTGCCAGTGCTGGCAATCATATTGTTGGTGCTGATGCCAAAATTCATATTTCTCTTTTCTTTCCCACATTCATCTTGTGTGTTCTTCTTCTTCTCGCGTACAAAATTTTTTCAACATAATATTCAAAATAAAAATTACAAAATTCTTAAAATCTAAAACGACTTACACAAGATCTAAGGATAATAAAAAACAAAGCCTAAACCCAAAAAACATAACCATTCATTCAGTCATACATATCAAAATATATAATGAATAATGCAAGAACACTCACATAGTATTTATTGAATATATATATAAAGACCGCTCTGATACCAATTTTTGGAATTGGCGGCGTCACGCGGCGGAGGCATGGTGGTTTTAACCGAAAATTAAATCTTTTAAAACTTTGTCGATTGAAAAAAAAAATAATTGCGACGCCACGATTTCCAAAAAAATCTTTTAAACCTTTTAATGAAAAAAACACTTATTCTCATTGGATCCATTATATATATACATTAAATCAAAGACATACAAAGATAAGAGTTATACCTCTTGTAATCTTATCAAACGTCCTTGTAAATAACAATCTTGTAATCCTATGAACAATAGACTGTGAGATCCATACCAAGATCTTCCAAACCAAGCTTCAAACACACTAGGATATGTGTGGGTACGTAGAATAAATCATAGACACTTTTCTATCTCTAGATGTACTCAACACATGAGATCTAGAAATTCTGAAGAAAAACTATTGTGAGACAAATCTCTGAGAGAAAATTATGAAAACTCATAGAGCTTTTTTATTAACTTTTAATCACTCAGTTGCACGCCTTGAGACCAATAGAATATTATCTATCTATATCTTCTAGGTTAAAGTTCATCATATTTTTAAGGATTTACAAAATATTAAATTAATTACAAATGTGCCATTGTAGTGGGACTCAATGCAATTGATAAACATTGCAGTGTGACACGGCACTGCATTGTGCCGTCTAGAACTGTAGTGCCTCACGACACTATGGAGTCACACCACCACTATAGTGCCACGCAGCACTACAGTAACTCATATCAATCTCTTATTAATAAACCATTGATTGACATGTAGCAGTCCAACATGCCACATGACAATTTTCTCAACTATATTATTTATTTTAAATAGATAAATATCTAGATATCAGTTAATTCAAAACTAACTTATTTGATCACCCCAATCAACTAACTTACTTGTTAGTTCACAAATAGCATATTTAGTTGATTCATATTTTGAATTATTATCTCATAACAATTTAACATTATTTAATTTTATAAATCAGATATGTTGTCTCACTAATCGATCAAAACAAAATTAATCAATATAATTATTTAATTATAACTTCCAAAAATTACATTAAATAATTTAATAAAATTTTCTTAATTAATTAATTACACATAATTATATACTTACCTCAGAAATTTAATTCTTTTTACAAGTTAGTCATTTTCTCATGTCTTGAAATATTCATACCCTACATTGTGTAGTACAGAGGAGGCTTGGGGATCATTGACCCATAATTCTAAGCTCCAATAAATCAGATTATTAATTAAACTCTTTAATTAAATAATCTTATTTAATAATTCCCTTATTACTCTACTATAAATATGAAATTGCACTCTTAGAAATTATAGAATATATTTACAGAGTATCCTCGTGTAGTTCATTGATATAAATACTTCATGTAGTTCTGTCTTCCAATTATTAGTTAGTGAATTAAAGATGATCAAAATTACCGTTTTACTCGTCTAATTATAATTTGATTCTTAAGTATCATTAATTCACTAGTGAATGGTCAACTTATAATCATATTATAAATTTGAGTTCAATAACCATTTAGTTCCAGAATTAACACTTAAGGGAACCAATATACAATCCGTTAGGAAAGCTTGGATTTCAAATCTTGTAAGATCATGTTCCTAGCCATCCATATCATTGAATCTCCAAAACAAAAGTCACTAGTCTATTTTACAAACAAACCTTAACGAGTGAATCAAAAGATCTAGTAGACAAGCATAAGAGTTCATGACTACTCAGAATTCAGACTGATCTACATATGATCATCAGATTGATGGGTATTAAATCGTTATGATAAACAGTGAGTTAAGAAATATATTAATTCACACCGGTCATGTCCTATATAATCTAATTATATAAAGTATATTCACTAAGATATCTATTCATATCAGTGATCTGAATCTAGAAAACAGACATTAAGAATGCTTAGTGAACCGTACTAGCAACTTTTTATTAAAGATTCCGTACTTTAATATGTTACAGACTAATTTATTCATTATCTATGATCTTATCCTCTTTTACTTATACATGATCATAGCCTCATTAATAAATATGGAATTTTTAGATATTTATAAATAAATTATTCGATAATAATTTTGAAGAACAAATATAAAAAAATATAATTTCTTTAATTTTATATTAAAAATGTCTAAACACATGTTTTGAAGGCGCTATGCCCAACAGAAATGACAGGATAAACCCGTTCGTCGAAAGTCATAACGTTAAAGGTAGTAGATGAGATGCTGGAGAAGAAGATGATGAAGATGAGGAAACTAGGGAGTATGGGAAAGGTGGACCCTGAGTCACTTACCCATTCCCCATTGAGTCCAGAAATATTGGCCACCCCAGTTCCCAAGAAATTTGTGGCGCCCAAGTTCAAATGTTATAAAGGGAAATCTGATCCAGTGGACCACTTCGGGCGATTCAGGCAAGTGATGGCTCTATACCAACACGAAGATGAGTTAATGTGAAAAATGTTTCCTGCCAGCCATCGCTTTGAAATGGTACCATTCACTCCCTTCTCATTCAGTCACTAACTTCACTACCATGTCCTCGATTTTTTTAGAATAGTACTCCACATATCGTTCAGTGATTGAGGACATAGAATATCTTCTAACCATCTCTATTAAGAAGGGAGAATCCCTACGTGAATACACCCACAGATTTAAGGATGAAATGGCAAAGGTGGAAAGTTATGATGACTGAGAAAAAAGATTGGCTTTCAGATGAGGGTTGGACCAAAATTCTCCCTTCTTTGAAGATTTGTCAAAGGTGAAACCACTGTTCATGGCGGAATTATTCCAAGGGCCCAAATTTATATCACATTAGAGGAAGAAAAGAGAAGTTTGATGAAGTTGAAGGAACAAAGGGTAGAAGAGCAATGGAAAGGAGAACAAAATTCCAACACGGGAATGAAAAGAATGGGAAGGTCAGAAAAGAATGATGTACGGGATGAGAGTAAACAGGAAAAGACTGAAAACAAGGGAAGATCCATTGATGGGATTCATCCCAGGAACAAGATCTACACGCATCTCACCATGCCTGTGAATCAAATTCTTGAGGTGATCAAGAAGCCGTGGTTAAAGAGACCAGCACCGTTAATGAAAGAGCCAAGCTACAAGGACAAGGACACCTACTGCTCCTTTCATAAGAGCTACAAAAACTACACAAAAGTTTGCTTCTAGCTCAAAGATTATATTGAGGAACTTGTCAATGATGAGTACCTCCAATAATATGTCCAGTTGGATGGGCAGAAGCAGGAAACAGAGAAAGATGTCCATGACAAAGGGAAACAGCTGCTCAGGATTGTGGATACCATAATCACGCTGACTGAGTAGGAAGGAACCTCCAAGAAATAAAGAAAGATGTATTGCAAAAATCCCACACTGGAAGGACATTGGGGGAAAGGAAGTTCATCAAGTGACGACATAAACTTACCATTGATCTTCGATGAATTAGATATGTAGCACGATGGACAACACATTGACGCTTTGGTCATAACTATTTAGGTTGGAAACTACCTGTTGAGAAGGGTGTTGATCGATGACGGGAGTGCCGTCTATATCCTACATCGATCAACCCTTGGAAAAATGTCCATAGGAGATTAAAAGTTACAAGGCCAGTCACAACTGTTGATAGGTTTCAACAAGACATAAAGCTACTATAAAGGAATGATAATTCTCCTGGTGAATGATGAACCGTTCAATCATTTGACGAAATTTATGGTTCTAGACACTCCATCCCCATACAATGTGATCTTGGGATGAACTTGGTTGCCCAAGATAAAGGTCATCCAGTCCACCTATTATAAGGTACTAAAGTATCCATCTATGGAAGGGATAAAAATGATAAAGAGAGATTAAGCTCCTACTCGTATTTACACTATAACAACATTGGAATTTACCAGGCGAACAGCAACGGAAAAGAAGATAGCAACGGAAAAGAAGATAGACGGCCAAAAGGCCAAGATAATGGAACAATAACAATCCATGGAGGACGGGCAAGATGGTCTATCTAACCCGAGGTAGGAAGCGGTAGAAAAGTCACTGAACTTGTGTACTTTGAGGAAGGAACTCAAAAGACAACCAACACCAGGGCCCAACTTGAAGAAGCGGAAAGGGAAAAGTTGAAGGACCTTTTGAGGAAAAGCGTAGACATCTTTATGAGTACAATACAAGAAATGCCAGGTATTCTAGAAGATATAATATCTCATAAGCTGAATACGAATTTTGCTATTAAACCAGTGAAATAATGGAAAATAATCTTCACCCCAGAACGGAACGTGGCAATCAAAGAAGGAGTGGAAAAGATTTTAAGGGTTGACTTCATTCGGGAGGTTGACTACCTAGAATGGCTTACAAACATAGTTATGGTGAAAAATAAGAACGGGAAATGGATGATCTGTGGACTTCACTAATCTAAACAAAGCCTGCCCAGAAGATGATTATCTGTTGCGAAGGATAGAGCAAATGGTGGATGCAACCTCAAGACATGAAATCATCAGCTTCATGGACTCCTATTCAAGACATAATCAGGTGAAAATGTTCCAACCTGATCAAGAAATGACTTCATTTATCATTGAACAAGGTATTTTCTATTATAAAGTAATGTCATTCGGCTTGAAAAATATAGGTGCAACTTACCAGAAGCTTGTGAACAAGATATTTTGTGAATAAATTAAAAGGATGATGGAATTTTATGTGGACGATATGCTAGTTAAGAGCAGCAAATGGCAAGATCACATCAAAGATCTTGATGATGCCTTTTCAATCATGAGAAAAAGCTCCATGAAACTCAACCTAGAGAAGTGCACTTTTCGAAGCGGCAGTAGGAAAATTTCAGGGGCACTAAATAACATAGCAGGGATCTGAAGTCAACACAGATCAAGTGAAGGCTATCATAGAGATGAAATCCCTAAAATCCGTAAGGGACTGCAAAGTCTGAAGGGAAAATTGGCAGCTCTGAACAGATTTCTTTCGAGGTTAACGGACAAGTGCAAGCCATTATTCGTAATACTAAAGAAGAATTCTATTGACTATTGAATGAAGAGTGCATCTTGAGTATTTGATAACTCTGCCGTGCTTTCGAAGCGGCTTCTTGGTGAACAATTACTTTTATACATGACAGTTTCACAAATAGTAGTGAATTCCGTTCTAATAAGGGAGAGAGACAAAAATCAAAAGTCCATTTACTTTATAAGTAAAAGTTTAGTGACGATCAAAGACATATATAAAAGGATGGAAAAATTGGTATCGGGCATTGTAGTTGCAGCAAGGATGCTGAGACCTTACTTGCAAGCTCAGAGTATAAAGGTGGACTCGCCCATCAGAAGTATGTTGCACTCAACACAAGTAAGCGGAAGAATGACAAAGTGGGCAATTGGACTTTGTTAGTATGAAATCCGATATGAGCCAAGAACATCAGTCAAAGGATAAGTATTGGCTGATTTTGTAACAGACTTCACTGACGATGAAGAAGATATAAATACAGGGTTTCAAACAGAAATAGAGAATGGATTCTAGAAACTATTCGTTGATATGGCCTCCAATAACAAACGGGCCAATCGAGAATAGTGGTGCATACTCCATTTTAGAGAAACTCTTAAGCACTCCATCTCTTTTAAGTTTAATGCATCAAACAATGAAACAGAATATGAAGCATTGATAGAAGAAGTCATCATACTACTAGGGCTCGAGGTAACAAAGGTAAAAATATTTTGTGGTTCCATATTAGTTGTGAAATAGATAATGGGAGAATTTGCAGTAAAAGATACGAAGATGATAGAATATTTATAATGAGCTAAAGGTTTATTGTATCTACTAAAGAAGTATGAGATCCACCAGATACCAAGAATTGAAAATGGTCACGCAGATGCGTTGGCAAACTTAGGATCATCACTACAACTCCCTTACAAAAGAAACGTGTCAGTGGAATTTCTCGAGGAGCCAAGTATAAAACTTGTGTTGCAAAACGTAGCGGTTGTAGATGTCGAGGTGGAACCTAGCTAGCAGGATGATGAAATCCGTTACCTAGAAAAAGGAGAATTATTTGAAGATAAACATTTGGAAAGAAAAATGCAGCAGCAAAGTGCCAGATATTCTTTAATTAACGGGACATTATATAAAAAGTCTTTTTCAGGTCTGTATCTAAAATGCCTGAAAGCAAAAGATGCCCAATTTGTGCTAGCGGAAATCCATGAAGGCGTATGTGAAAATCATATCGAGGAAGATCATTGGCACACAAAACATTAAATGAGAAATACTATTGGTCCAAGATGCATCAGGATGCCAAGCAGTATGTGAAAAGCTGTGACAAGTTCCAACGCTTTTCCCCTATAGTGAAAATGACAGCAGGAGAGCTCAACACAGTGGCAAGCCCCTGGCCGTTCATGGAATGGGCCCTGGACTTTATAGGGCCGCTTCCTATGACACCTACTCAGAAACACTTTCTGTTGGTCGCAACAGATTACTTTATGAAGTAGATTGAAGCTGAACGTACATAAGGATTCGAGAAGAGGAAGTGAATGGGTTCTTAGGGAAAAACATAGTAGGTAGGTATGGAATCCCACATGTATTCGTCTCGGATAACGGGCTCCAATTCACGGGTAAGAGTGTTAAAGCTTTCTGCGAGGGCTTAAAAATTATCAACCAATTTTCTACGTCGTACTACCCGCAAGGAAACGACCAAGCAAAAAGATCAAATCAGATCACAGTGGAAAGTTTGAAAAAGCAGCTAGAATCAGCTAAAGGAAGATGGGTGGAAAAGCTACCAGCAGTACTATGGGCGTACATGATGACTCCCAAAGATTCAATAGGCGAAACTCCATTCGCTTTGGCACACAGAACAGAAGCAATAATACCCGTTGAGATTGGAAGCCCAACTATGAAATCAAGTCTGAGTGAGTCGTAGAATAGAGAACTGATGAAAGAGAATCTGGACCTTTTAGAGGAAAAGAGAGAATCAACATTAATCTGAATGGCCAATTACAACCAGAAAATGAGAACTTACTTTTGAAAGAAGATTAAAAGATGGGAACTTCAGAAAGGAGATCTAGTGCTAAGGACTATTTTTCAGACGAAAGGAAAGTTGAGACCAGATTAAGAAGGGACATATATTGCCAGAAGAATTAGAGGCCATGGAAATTATTATCTGACGATGAAAGATGGGTAAGACTTAGCCAAATCTTGGAACGCTGCGCATCTAAAAAGATATTTTGTCTGACATGTAAATTTATTCTAGTGAATATTTTCCCATGGTTTTTTTCGTAAACAATCTTGGTGTCAACTCTCTCTTTCTCTCCTTCAACAAGCAACAAACAAAAATCGAGATCATGGTTCTACAATGAGCTTGAGTCCTTGAGATTGGACTATAATGGGTAGCTCTTCTCTAGAGGAAACCGAGACCATGGTTCTACAATGAGCTTATGTCCTTGAGAACGGACCTCAATCAATGGGCAGTTGTTCTCTAAAGGAAATCGGGGACATGGCTTTGCAATGAGTCTAAGTTCTTGAGAAAGGATCGTATTATAATGGGCAGCCATTCTCTAAAGGAAACCAGGGTCATGGTTCTACAATGAGTCTAAATCCTTGAGAACAGAGTGTACTACAATGGGCAGCAATTCTCTAAAGGAAATCAGGGTCATGGTTCTACAATGAGCCTAAGTCCTTGAGAACGAACTACACTACAATGACAAGTCGTTCTCTAAAGGAAACCGGGGTCATGGTTCAACAATGAACCTAAGTCCTTGAGAATGGACTGCACTACAATGCACATTCATTCTCTCGAGGAAACCAGGGCCATGGTTCTATTATGAGTAAAGTATTTAAGAACAGACTACACTATAATGGATAGACATTCTCAAAAGGAAATCAGGGCCATGGTTCTACAATGAGCCTAAGTTTTTTAGAATGGACTACACTACAAAGCGCAACCATTTTCTAAAAGAAACCGGGGTCATGGTTCTACAATGAACCTAAGTCCATGAGAATGGACTGCACTACAATGAGCAGTTGTTCTCTAAAGGAAAATGGAGTCATGGTTCTACAATGAGCCTAAGTCCTTGAGCACGGGCTGACAATGGACAGTTGTTCTCTAAAGAAAATCAGGGCCATAGTTCTACAATGAGCCTATGTCCTTGAGCACGGACTGCACTACAATGGGCAGCCAATCTCTAAAGGAGTAGTCATTCGCTAGGAAATTGAGGATAAAAGTGCAGTTCTTATGAATGGAAGAAAAATGCATTGGAATAATTTTGCAAGGGAAATACAACGGAAAAATAGCCTCGCAGAAGTAGAAAAGAGGAAAAGTTACTAAAGTCATTGGGGAAAGGAAAATTCTTTTCATTAATTGAATGGAAAGTACATTTGATGCAAAAAAAGAGAAATTAAGGAAACTACAGAAAATGTACAATACTACAAAAGTTAGGAAATGATTATTGTTGCATCAACAGCAACATCTTCGATAGAAGGTTTGACAACAACATCTTCAATAGGAGGGTTGGCAGCGACGTCCTCAGTTGAACCATTGATTTCAGCTTGAAGGTCTTCAGCAGGATCAACCTCGGGATCCAGGATTGAAATTAAGTTAGAAAGGGGCTATTTGGGAGGACGTTGTAGGGTGGACATTCCTCTCTCTAACCGCACCCAACATGGTACGAAGTTGCTTCATCATCTCTATGGCAGTCTCACGAGACCTTCTCTAAAGGGGAGCTTCTTCTTCTTATTCTTCTTCTTTGGAGTCCATCGACTCAGAAGAACTTGGAATAGTAGGGAAACAACGAGATGCATAATGGAAAAGGGGGAATTGAGATACCTCTAGGAAGAGAATCTAGTGAAGTGGGAGCCAATGTATAAGCAATGGGAGTAGGCACCAATGCAGCGTTGACTTCCCTTCTAGGATCAAGGAGTTGATACCACCTCCTTTCTAGGCGACAAAATGCGACTGCTACCAGTTCATTAGGTGCCCTTGTTAAAAATGGCTCTGTGTTGGCTCGCTTGTCTGGATCACACAAAGGAAGAAGATGTCAGTAACGGAGATGCTTTAAAAAAAGAAAGATGAAGAAGGAAAAGTGAAAAGAAAAGGAAAAGGGAAAGGAGCTCAGGCCAGGAAACTTACTAAAAACTTCCCATATCTTGGGAATTATCAAGCGGCCATCACCACTCCAATTCTCAAAGACATTTAAAACGTTATGTTCCCATCTTTTTTCCTTTGGGGAGTTCTCTTATGAGCGGCCCTCTTTTGCCAAGACTGGGGGCCAAGTAATAACTTTCATGTCAGAATTTTACAATATAGGTGTACCGAAGCTCAGTTAATCCTAAACCTAAATTGTATCACCTATTCCTCACCTCGAAGCAGCGAACAACCCTATATAAGTTTGGGGTGAGTTGAGAAGGATCTAAGCGATAATGAGACCAAAAAATTAATCAAGAAATATGATGGAATGAGAGCCGTTAGATCAGTTTAACGGTTACAAAAGGGATCTCAAAGAGGAATATTCCCTTGAAACAATGAGATTTATATCTTATACGTTCCACATGGGTTGCAACAGAAAATGAGGGTTTATTATCACTTAGTTATCATTTTCATGTATAAATACAAGGATGTACAACTCTGAAAATCAATCGAATACCAAGTGAAAATTCTACTCTTGAGTTCATTGTCTCTCATTCTCTCTCTCATAATTGTTAGAATTATTTTCGTCATAGATTTTTCTGTTCTGGAAAAGTCCTTTACAATAGAGTTTGACTAAAACGATGAGAAGAGAACTCCATTCTATTTTACTCTCTCTGTTTTTATTTTCAAATTCTCTAATCTCTTTATTTTCTATCAGTTTCTATGATATTCAAATTGTTCCATTGAAAACTGATTTTTGGCAATCCGGGTGTGGTCGTTTTATTCTCTTCAAGTGGATGCAAGCAGTAGTTTAGTTTGGCTATGAGCATTAGGTTGTATATCAGAATAGATAAAGTCACTAACACCTTTACCTGGGAAGGCTTAACGACTTTAGGGTAGTGAATACACACCTAATTTTTCAGGCCAGAGTTGCTAACTGTTTGTATAGTTCTTTTTTATATTTGTTCATGACTAACTTAATAATGTTTATGTGGTTATTTTCATTATGCATAATTTTTAATTCGTGATTAATTTTCCAGTACATTATTTTGGAGGCGGTAACATAATGGTAAAATGTTATAATTTTTTTTCAAATTCTCATTCAGTCCAAATTATCCAAAAGAAGCAACTCCGTTTCGATCTTCAACGCATCACAGTTTTAAAGTAGATCCGGTGGTTCTAGGGGTTAAGGAAGAGAGAGTTAGTGAAAGAGGGAAATTGAATAGTAATGATAAGAACAGAGAGTTATTAGAAGAGAGAGAGTTAACAAAATTACTAATAATATTAAAATAAATACATTAGTTTTGAAAACTATTATAAATCTAAAATAAAAGTAAATTGTAATGGTAAAAATATTTTCCACATATTTACAATTAAACTATTATAGATAAACTAAAATTTAAAAAAATTGTTTATCATCTGAAAATAATAAATTATCTATTAAAAATTTACATAATTTCACAATCCTAACAAATTGTTTATCATAAGATTATATGAAAACTTAAAAAAAGAAGAAGAAGAATTGTTTGAGAAGAAAAAAATGAATTCTTTCAAACTCTTTAACCCATAATAGACATTCGAAATGATTATATTTATTACAATTATTACATTTATTACGTTGAAGTGGCAGTCTTTGCATGTGAAAGAGAGGTCAGAGGTTCATAGAGATGACGCTCATGCTCGTGGTGAGATAGACACTGACATGTGCAAGGGGGAGACATACAACCATTGAGACCCTAGTGATGAGGGCGTCAACTTCTTTTGGTGGGGTGATTTATTAGGCCCTTGACAACGAGTGGGATGGTAAGAAGTGACCTAACCTTGGGCCATGTCTAAGTTAGTGTGGGGGAGTGCCTATAGTGCGCACATTGAACATGTGTAAAATCTTCACCATGCCACGTGAATGGAAGAGAAGCAATCAAGAGGAAAATCAGAGCTACATGAGGGATGAAACGGTTACGATTGATTCGACAGTTATAAAAGCAATATAGTCAACATAGTAATTGAAAGAAATACTCAAGGTATGGGGCCACGTTCGTGGAAGATCCACAAGTATGGGGATGATCCTAAGAAGATGATGGCATTACCGAAAATGTAGGGGGACTATGGCCTGGTCCTCTAGAATAACGAAAGACTCCCCCCTTTTTATTAATTTATCAATAACTTTAAAAGACCTATAAATACAGGCTCATGTAATAAATGAAAAAAAGAAAGAAAAAGAAATTGAATCCAAGCAAAGTTTTACACAGAGCATTTACTATTCTCTCTTCTCTCATCATTATCTTCATAAATTTTATAAACGTGAAGGAAAAATCATTTACATTTTGGTGCTTTCATTGAGAGTTGAGAGAAAAAGCTCGAGAAACCAACCCTGAAAACACTAAGTATGTCTAGATCCAGATCGAACGCGACCCTGAATGAGGGCAACGAGACCAAAAACGGACATGAACATGTGGATCAACCAACCCCACCACACAAATGCTACAAACAATTCTAAACGGGATGCAGAAATTGAAAAGAAGGAACACGGAGGCACTGCCCAACGTATGGCAGACTGTGTAGGATCAGATCAACACGCTTCAGCACGAGCTGGCAAGGACACGTGTTGAAGTCAGTCAAAGGGTGAATAACGAGGAATGAGAAATCCACTTGGGGGTAATATACAAGATGTAAGACAAGAGATTCACGAGTAAAACAGAAACGTACAACAAGACAAAGTAGAAATCCAATCACAAAACCATGTGAAAGAGGCTACGGGAGAAGCTCGTCAGTCTGGGGTCATAATGAAAGAGGCGGTGGATGAATTATTGGATAAGAAAATGATGGAGATGAGAAACCTGGGAAATACGGGAAATATCGACATTGAATCTCTCACCCGTACTCCATTAAGCTCTGAAATCCTGACGGCACACATACCTAAAAAGTTCGTGACCCCCAAATTTAAATGTTACGAAGGGAAAACAAATATTGTAGACCACCTTTGGTGGTTCAAACAAGTAATGGAGTTGTATCAACATGATGTGCGGGATGTTCTCTACCAGCCTAGACGAGACAACTCTGAAATGGTATCATTCCTTCCTTGTGCATTCGATTACTAATTTTACCGTTATGTCATCTTTCTTCCTAGAACAGTACTCTACCTATCGGGCAATCATGGAAGACATAGAGTATCTCTTGATGATTTTTGCCAAGAGAGGGGAGTCGCTAAGAGAATACACCCAAAGATTTAACGAAGAAATGGAAAAAGTCAAGAAATATGATGATCGAGTTGCCAGACTGGCCTTCAGGCGGGGGTTAGACCTGAACTCACCCTTGTTTGAAGATCTATCCAAGGTGAAACCACTACCCATGGCAGAAAGAAACCTTTCAACGGATACAAGCTTACATTACTCTAGAAGAGGAGAAAAGAAGCCTACTGAAAATGGCTGAACGGAAGACTGAGGAATCAAGGAAGCGGGAAAAGAGTTTGAGATATGAAAGAAAAAAGTCTGACAGAAGAGAAAGAGATGACAAAAGAAATAGCAAGCAGGAAATAACAGGGTACCGAAGATGGGACTCACACAGAATACACCTAAGAGACAAGTTTTACACGTCGTTAAACATTCTGGTAAACCAAATTCTAGACATGATCAAAGATAGGCCTAGGCTGAAGAGACTAGCCCCGCTCACAAAAGAACCGCTCATTTCATAAGAGTAGTGGGAATTATACAAAGGACTAATTCCAACTTAAAGAAGAACAGAAACAAGAATTTGAAAAGGATAATCATAGGGAGGACAAGCACGACAACGGGAGACAACCTCTCCATATTGTCGGCATGGTTATTACTCTTACAGAATATGATGTAACAACTAGGAAGGAAGGAAAAATATACTGCAAGAACACGATACTAGAGAAACGCCTGGAAGGACCCTCGAGTTTCAGTGGAAATCCCCCTTGATTTGATGACCTAGATTTAAAGCAGGACGAGTGTCACAATGATGCTCTTGTCATTTCAATACAGTCGGCAACTACTTACTGAGGAGAGTCTTGGTCAACGATGGAAGTGCCGTGAACATTCTATATCAGACGACCATGGAGAAAATGTCAATGGAAGAACATAAGTCGCAAGGAACTTCAGAACTGCTGATAGGCTTCAACGAAGCCATTAGTTACTCGGAAGGAACCCTCATTTACCTGATGCACACAGAACCCTTTAACTACATGACTGAGTTTAGCACACGTCATCCCCGTACAATGTTATCTTCGGGAGGACCTAGCTCCACAAGATGAAAGTCATCCCCTCGACTTTCTCAAAGTACTGAAGTATCCATCACCTAAGGGAATTAAAACAATAAGGGGAGATCAAGCCACTACTCGCATTTATTCTATGACCACTCTAGAATCTGTCAAGAAAAAGGCTGTAGAAAAATAAGGTAAGCGGCTCGTGGATTTATAGCAATCATAGGAAGACAGGCAAGATGGTCCGAGGTACTAGGTGGGAGAAGAAATTGAACTTGTATGTTTGTAAGAAGGAACGCATAAAATGATGAACGTTGGTGCTCGCCTCGTTAAAGACGAAAAAGAAAGATTGGTAGAATTTCTACAGAAAAATAAGCATGTGTTTACGACTACGACATAAGAGATGTCAAGTATTCCTGAAGAAATTATTTTTCACGAGTTGAATACAGATCCATCCGCAAAACCAGTAAAGCAGTGGAAGATAAGCTTTGCCCTGAAATAAAATAAGGCAATCGAGGAAGAAGTTAAAAAGCTCTTGGCGGCTACTTTCATATGAGAAGTCAACTACTCGAAGTGTTTGGCCAACGTGGTGATGGTATGGAAGAAAAATGGCAAATAGAGGATCTATGAGGACTTCACCGACTTAAATTAAGCTTTCGCCAAGGATGATTATCAATTGCCAAGGATAGATCAGATGGTCGGTGCCACTTCAGTACATGAACTTCTCAGCTTTATGGACGCATACTCTGAATACAATCAGGTGAAAATGTTCTAACCTGATCAAGAAAATACTTCTTTCATTACTGAATATGGTATCTATTGTTATAAGGTTATGCATTTTGGCTTAAAAATACAGGTGCAACTTATCAGAGGCTTGTAAACAAATTAGAAGAAACATGGAAGTCTACGCGGATGACATGTTGGTCAAAAGCAAGAAATGAGGAGACCATGTCCGATATCTCGAATAAGATTTTTTAATCCTAAGAAAAAACTCCATGAAGCTGAATCCGGAAAAATGCACGTTCAGGGTAGATGCGGGAAAGTTCCTCAGGCATCTAGTGACGCAGTGAGGGATAGAAGTAAATCCAAACCAAGTAAAAGCAATCATGGAGATGAAATATCCAAAGAACCAAAAAGAGATACATGGGTTGACGGGAAGATTAACTGCCTTGAACAAATTCATGTCAAGGATCTACGGACAAGTGCAAACCCTCCTTCAAAAATATGAGGAAAAACTACACGGATGGATGGAACGAGGAATGTGAGGAATCTCTAAGCAAAATCAAAGAATATCTAACAACTCCCCATCTGCTCTGTAAACTAGTATCGACTAATCAACCCCTACTATATGTTGTCATTTTTAAAGTAGTCGCTAGTGTCGTACTCATCAGGGAGGAAGAAAGGAAGAAAAAACTCATATACTTTATAATCAAAAGCCTCGTGGCGGTCAGTACGAGATACAAACGAATGGAGAATTTAGTATTGGTAATTGTGACCGTTGCATGAAGATGAGACCATATTTCTAGGCACATAGTATTAAAGTGTTAACAGACTCACCTGTTAAAAGTTACTTGCACTCTTCGAAGGTAACGGGGAGGATGGCGAAGTGGTCAATTGAGTTAAGCTAGTACGAAACTCGCTATGAACCCATAACTTCCATCAAAGGGCAAGCACTAACAGATTTTGTTGCAGATTTCACTAAAGAGGGAGTTGGCCAGAAGCCTCATGAGAAAAAGTCAAAAATGGATCCTGGAAGTTGTATGTCGATGGTGTTTCAAACAGTATAGGAGCATGAGCAGGGGTAGTAGTACAAACCCCATTTAGAGAAATGCTAGAACATTCCATCTCCTTCGGACTCAATGTGTCAAACAACGAAGCAGAATATGAAGTGCTAATTGCGGGAGTATCTTTGCTACGGGAATATGAGGTAACATGTGTAAAAACATTTTGTGATTCCATGTTAATTGTGAAACAGGTCACAGGAGAATATGTAGCGAAAGATGAAAGGACGGTGAGCTAACTACAACGGTCATAGGGCCTGCTAGACACATTGAAAAACTACGATATCCATCAGATCCTAAGAATTAAGAACGCTAGCAAATTTGGGGTCGTCGTTGTAAAATTCTCGTACAAGAGAAACATACCCGTTAAATTTCTAGAAAAACTTAATGTCTCGCTCTTCTTGAACAATGTAGCAGATGTGGAGGTTAAGAGGGAGCCCAGCTGGTAAGATGACATAGTCTGTTATCTTGAAAAGGAAATACTTCTAGAGGATAAGTTCCTTGCCAAAAAGGTACAACAACAAAGCGTCACAAACACATTAATAAATGGATTATTGTATAGAAAATCATTTACAGGCCCGTACTTAAAATGCTTAAAAGAAAAGGACGCCTGGTATGTTTGGCTGAAATACACAAAAGGATATGCGACAATCATACTAGAGGAAGGTCATTAGCTCACAAAGTCCTAAACGAGGGATATTACTAGCCCAAAATGTATCAAGATGCCAAACAGATGTGAAGGGCTGTGATATATGCCAGCATTTTTCTCCAGTCACTAAGATGACACCCAGTGAACTGAAAACAGTAACAAGTCTGTGGACTTTCATGCAATGGGCACTTGACATCGTCATCCGCTTCAAATGGCAACTGCCCAGAAATATTTCTTACTAGTAGCATCAGACTACTTCACCAAATGAATTAAGGTTGAAGCTTTCGTAAGAATACAAGAAGAAGAAGTGAAGGGATTTCTATGGAAGAATATCATATGCATATTCGATGTACCGATGATACTTGTTTCAGATAACGAGCTTCAGCTCACATGAAAAATGGTGAAAACTTCTGCAAAGGGCTACAGATTACTAACTGATCTCCACTCCCTACTATCCACAGGGAAATGGGTAAGCAGAAAGGTCAAACTGAATCATACTTTTGACAGTTTAAAGAAACGTTAGAGTCAGCGAAAAGAAGATGGGTAGAAAAACTATAGGAAGTGTTATGGGCGTACAGAACTACTCCAAGAAAAACAAAAGGGGATACGCCATTCACTTTAGCTTTAGGAGTAGAAGCAGTAATTCCTGTTGAGACTGGAAACCTCATTATGAAATACGCTCCGGATGAAAAACAAAATGAGGAACTCCTCAAGAAAAGAATTGACAAACTAAAGTTGTAAAATGCATTACAATGAATATTTTGTCGTGGTTTTTTCCCGCAAGGATTTTCCACGTAAAAATTCGTGGTGGCAGCTCTCTCCTCGTCTCTAATAACAGCAACAAAATAAGGGCGTAAGTCTTTGGGAGGGGAGGGGCAGTTCATAAGTCCTACTCCCATAAAGAACTAAGGGCGTAAGTCCTTAGGATGAACATTTCATAAGTGTTACTCCCAAGAGGAACTAAGAGCATAAATCCTTGGGAGGGGCGCTCTCATAAGGAACTAAGGGTGTAAGTCATTGGGAAGGCAATTCAAAATTCTTACTCTCAGAATAAACTGATGGCGCAATTCCTTGAGAGGGGAAAATAATAAGTCAAACTATCAAAAGGAACTAAGGGCACAAGTCATTCAGAGGGGTATTTCATAAGTCTTACTCTCAAAAGGAAACTAAGGATGAGAAACCTCTTCTAGAACAGGTGAAAGAAGGAGAATAAAAACTTGAAACAGGTCAACAAACAAACTCTATAGCTAGAAACTTTATGAAAGTGGACAGTTCGAAGAAGACGTAAGAAGATACGGGCCCGGTTTAAACTACTATAAGTCCAAAAGTGAATTTTGTTCTTATCTTTTGAAAAAATTTAGAAACTGAGCAAGTATATGTAAGCGGGAAGCCAAACAAGAAAAGTGTGTGCAAATTTCACTAAGTGTTTAGAAAAGGAAAAATAAAGCAAGGAAATTTGGAAGCTTGGGACGAGAGGGAAAAAAGAAGAAACCGCAAGTCCAGCGAAGTTTTATGAAACAGAAAAAATATCTCATTAATGTTTGAGAAAAATTACAAGGTGATCCTTTGAAAAGTAAAAGTATACGAAACTTAAAAAGTACATAAAAAGTAACAAAGGAAAGGAAAAAACAAGTTAAAACCCTTCTTCAAGAGTGAATTCAGTGGGCAGGTGAGTTGATTACAAAGCGGGGAAGGAAGCATTCAGCTCAAACTGAACCTTTGAAGAACCCTCAGGAACATCGACGAGCAGAAAACAGGGAGCTTTGTTAGCCTGGGCATCCTTGTAGCCTTTCACTGTAGACCATCCTCTCGGCCTTATCGAGTATGGCTTGGTACTCGGCCTCAATTTTGCTCTCACACTCCCCGGCCTTGGCCAAAGCCGCCTCCACAGCCAATAGCTTTTCTTGAGCAACGGCCAGATTTCCCTAGATGAAAGTTAAGTTCTCGTCAGCGATTTCAAAATCTCTCTCTGACTCCTTCAGGGAGTCCTCAAGCCTCGACCGTCCTGCGGTAGAGGCGTCCGTTTCCTTAGTTAGCTGATTGATGACTCCTAGAAGCTCGACCTTGGACTTCTTCAAGTTATCTCGCTCAGAAAGGAGAGTGTCAAGGACCTTATTACACTCCTCCATTTTCCTTTTCCATCCTGCCATCTCCTCCTCTAAAAAGTAGAAATACACCTGGAGCCCGCTGTGATGAACCACGACCTGAAAAGAAAAAATTCCTAAGTGTTAGAAAGCGAACAAGAGCAAAAAAAGGAAGTATGCTATTAAGGAAAGACTGTGGGCTAGCCCAAGTCATCAGGGATAAGCTATGGATGAAGCCCAGCCAATTTTGGGAGGGCTGGAGAATCCCAGCCAATTTTGGGAAGGCTGGGCACACTTATTTTATTTATTGTTTTAGTTAAATTTTTTAACTATTTTATTAAAATTAATTAAGGATTAATTTTACGGTTCAATTTATTAAATTAATTTTAGGGATCGTAATATTAATTTTTTAGAATTTAAGATTTTTCAAAATAGATTGTTTTGATTATTTTCGGTTTTTTGGGTTATAAGATTTTTAATGATTATCAAATGGATTGTTTTGATTATTTTCATTTTTTTATTAAAATAATTTCAAAACAATTTTTTTAAGGATCATAAAATTAATTGTTTATCAATTAATTTAAGATTTAAATTCGGTACAACTTAAATTCAAACATTAGTATGTTGTATATATTTTAAGATGAATTAGTTGAAGCAACATGTCGCCATAGTGACATCTCTTGTGAAAATTAGTTTGTCTTGAAATATAAAAGGTTATGTTTGCATGTAACTTATGTGAATATTTATCGGCCTAAAGGAAGATAATTATTTGACAGAATTACATGTGTTTCTGCGGTAATAAATTCGTGATGATTATTTAGTTTTACATGTGAACAATAAATTGGCCCAAAATAATATTTCTTGTTTGACATGTTATTTATCATCAGTGTTTAATCACTACACCAAGACATCACTTATAAGTTAATAATTTTGGCCAAAGTCAAAATATTAATGGAGTGTTCTATGTCTTGAGATGGTTAACATATTACTAGTGTTTGAATTATTATTGTTATTTGGAATTTATGTGAGCTTAATTTATTTATTGTTCTCTGTTCAGCTATTACTCATGCTAGTATCACGGCCAACATCAATTGAATTCCAGTTCTAAAGGCCTCCAACTTCAAGTCCTAGAAAGATAATCTCTTGATAGTTCTTGGAGTCATGGATCTCGATTTTACGTTAAGGACTGATTTTACTGCACCTCTTACAGATAAGAGTACATATGATAATAAGAGGGGTATAGAAATATGAGAGAGGTCAAATCGCATGTGTATATCAAAAGAAGGCCATTCCAGAAGCATTCATGGGCACTATATAAGAAAAGAAAACTACAGCTACGGATTTTCTTGCAGACATTGAAAATAGGTTTGTCAAGAACGAAAAGGCAGAAATTGGTTGGCTCTTGTTGGACTTAATTTCAAAAAGGTATAAAGGTAAATGTAATATCAGGGAATACATTATGAAAATGTCTCACATTGTTTCAAGGTTAAAAGCACTGAGACTTGAATTCTCTGAGGACTGGCTTGTGTATCTGGTTTTGATATCCCTTCTGGCACAGTTTAGCCAGTTTAAGGTGAGCTAAAAATTGTCAGAAAGAGACTTGGTCTCTGAATGAGCTCATCTCACACTATGTTCAGGAAGAGGAAAGAGTGAAACTTGATAAGACAGAAAGTGCTCACCTGGCTTTTACCTCTAAGGATAAGGGCAATGGAAAGAAAAGGAAGAAGGTAAGGAAGCTGTGGATGCAGCACCGCATAACAAACAACAAAATAAACCAGTAAACTCGGAAGGTAATAGTTGTGTCTTCTGTGGAACTGAACGGCATAAGAAGAAGCAATGTACCAACTATAACGTTTAGCGTACTAAGAAAGGTATGCTTCTTAATTTGGTTTGTTCTGAGGTTAATTTAAGTTCGGTTCCTAGACACACGTGGTGGATAGATTCTGGTGCAACAACTCACATCAGTGCGTCTATGCAGGGTTGCCTGAATTGTCGAAAGCCAAATGATGTTGAAAGATTCATCTACGTGGGCGATGGCAAGCCTTGTTCTCTTAAGTTGAAGCAATAGGATAATTTAGATTATTATTAAAAATTGGACATTATTTGGATCTTGATGAAACTTTTATTGTACCGTTCTTTAGACGGAATTTGATTTCTATTTCTATTTTAGACAAAGCTGGTTATGTTTGTTCTTTTGGAAATGGAAAATTTGGTTTGTTTCGCGATTCAATTTTAGTTGATTCCGGTTTTTTATCAAGATATGATCATCTTTATTTACTTGAAATCATTGCTTCATTTAAAGAATCCCTGCAATTAAGTACACGAGGTACTAAAAGAAAATTAACCAATGAGAATTCAACTACGGTATGGCACAAGAGATTATGTCACATCTCTAGACGGAGAATAGAGAGACTTGTGTCAGACGAAATTCTCGATCCCTTAGATTTCACAGATTTTGACGTTTGTGTTAATTGCATAATGGGAAAACAAACCGATAAAAGGAGATTTGAAGCCAATAGGACTCAAGACATCTTAGAACTTATTCATACAGATATTTGTGGACCATTCTCTTCGGTGGCTTGGAATGGTCAACAATATTTTATAACGTTCATAGACGATTATTCTAGATGTGACTACATATATCTCATTCATGAAAAGTCACAGTCATTGGACATGTTCAAAAATTTTAAGTTGAGAATCAACTCAACAAAATGATTAATAGCGTCAGAACTAACCGTGGTGGTGAGTACTATGACAGATATGATGGTTCAGGTGAACAACGTCCATGATCGTTTGCTAAATTCCTAGAGGAATACAGTATCGTCCCACAGTACACTATGCTGGGTTCTCCCACTATGAATGATGTTGCTGAAAGATGAAACAGAACGCTTAAGGACATGGACAGGAGTATGATTAGTCATTCGACCTTACCAGAATCACTATAGGGTGAAGCACTTAAGGCTGCAGCATATAACTTAACAGAGTTCTAACTAAAGCAACTGCCAAAACCCCATATAAGCTTTGGACCGGTAAGAAACCTAGTCTGAGGCATTTGCACATTTGGGGATGTCCAGCTGAGGCAAGGCCATATAGGCCCAATGAAAATAAATTGGACTTACGGATGGTGAGTTGTTATTTTGTTGGATACTCTGAAAGATCCAGGGGGTACAAGTCTTATGATGCCACAACTATGTCGATTTTTGAGATGGGAAATGCCCGGTTCTTTGAGGATTTACGGGGGGAGATACGGTTAGGGATTTTGTCCTTCAGGAGGAATATGTTGATATTCCCATAAGTGTTATTAGCATTGATCAGGATTGTGTCCCCGACATTGCTCATGACACAACACATCAAGACAATATCAGAGAACCTCTCATTCAAGAGATTGTTCCGGAAGAACAAACTCTAGCACATCAAGAACCTATGTCATTAAGAAGATCCAATAGAGAGAGAAGAAGTGCAGTGCCAGAGGTTGACATTGGTGTGATGGAAGATGATCCGATCAACTTTCATCAAGCTATGGAAAGCATTTGATTGATGCCATGAATGAGGAAATTAAGTCCGTGAAGGACAATGATGTGTGGGATCTTGTTCAATTACCAGAAGGTGCGAAACCCAATGGTTGCAAATAGATTTTAAGACCAAGAGGGATTCAAAATGTAATGTGGAAAAATTCAAGTCTCATTTTGTTGCAAAGGGCTTTACACAAAAAGAAGGCATTGACTATAAAGAAACTTTCTCTATGGTTTCTACGAAAGACTTTTTCATGATTATAGTGGCTTTGATGGTGTATTTCAATCTTGAGCTGCATCATATGGATGTAAAGACAGCGTTTCTCAATGATAACATTGAATAGACGATCTATATCGTGCAACCAGAAAACTTTATGTTGGGAGACCCAAAGAATATGGTTTGCAAACTTAAGAAATCCATCTATGGACTCAAGCAGGCATCTCGACAATGATATTTTAAGTTTCATCAAGTGATCATCTCGTTTGATTTTGAGATGAATTTTATCAATGATTTTTGTCAATGATTGTATATACCATAAGTTTTGTGATAGCAAGCATATTTTTTTGATTTTATATGTGGATGACATTTTACTTGCCAGCAACGATATAAGCTTATTGCATGACACCAAGAGATTTCTAATTAACAATTTTGAGATGAAAGATCTTAGTGAAGCCACTTTTGTATTAGGAATACAAATACACCAAGATCATTCTCAGGGTATTCTAGGATTATCACAAAAGAGCTATATCGAAAATGTCCTTAAAAGATATGGCATGCAAGACTGTAAACCAGGTGATACCCCTATAGCTAAGGGAGACAAGTTTGGTCCCAATCAGTGCCATAAAAATGATTTTGAGGAAAAGGAAATGTAGAAGATTCCCTATGCCTCGGTAGAAGGGAATCTAAAGTATGCTCAAGTTTGTACATGTCCTGATATTACGTACGTGACTAGGATGTTGGGAAGATACTTAAGCAATCCATGCATAGACCATTGGAAAGCAGCTAAACTGGTCTTACGGTACTTACAGAGAAAAAAAGATTACATGCTCACGTTTTAGAGGTTGGATCAGATTGAGATCGTCGGATATACTGGCTCCAATTTCGCTAGATGCCAAGATAGTATGAAATCTACGTCAGGCTATATTTTTTTGCTTGCTGGAGGTGCTCTCTCCTGGAAGAGTGCTAAACAGTCTTTTATAGCCTCTTCTACCATGGCAGCAGAGTTCATAGCATGTTATGAGGCGTCCAATCACGGAATATGGTTACAGAATGTTGTCACGGGTATGCGCATAGTAGACAGTATTCAGAGATCACTAAAGTTATTTTGTGATAATAAATCAGCAGTTCTTTATTATAATAACAACGGAAGCTTGACAAAGTCAAAGTTCATAGACATCAAGTTTCTGGTTGTTAAAGAAAGTGTTCAGAGTGGACGGTTGTCTATAGAGCACATCAGAACAAACTTCATGATTGCAGATCCGCTTACTAAGGGATTGCCACCCAAGGTGTTTCATGAGCACACTACTCGCATAGGTGTCATATCAGTTGAGGATATTTAGTTCTACTGGGAGTTTGTATTTTATTTTTAGATGCTCTTTTCATTTAGACATATTTTTTCAGTCATTTTGGTTTATGGATATTTTAAGATTATTTTCTGCAGAAATAAAATTTTTGGTATTCGCACTCTGAATGGTTTGATCTCACTAAGGTTTACAGAGGACCAATTGGAAACAGGCATGTTAAGATCACATCACATGAAATTTTCATACTACACTTCCACATCATAATCCATGTCATTCTGTTGTATTGATATATGTGACCATTGATGGGTTGAGTTATGATTGATGTAACAGAGGTCACCTTGATCCTATGTCGGTATGATTGATGGCCCGGATTGGTTATTGATACATTTCGATAATGACAGCAAAGTTGAACGCTTTCAGTTCTTTTTTGGCAAAACATAATTATAAGGTTTAACACATAGCCCAAGTGAGAGATTGTTGGATCCTTAATGCAACGTTAAACTTATGTGTAAAATAATTATGTGTTGCAGACTGTCAGATAAAGTTAAACCCAATTAAAAGTTATCTACTGAGATTTAGATAATTGGAGTTTTAATGTATCTGATAGGTTGTGGACCCTTTAATGTGTAGAAAATTTAAGGTAATTTCTATTTTTATGATGGGCTAAAATAGAATAACTAAGAGATGAATTATCTATAAGTGGGTATGGTCCCCTAGTCATACGACAATGGAAAATCATTTTATTCTCCCTAATATCTCATCGTTAGAGAGAAAACTGATAGGCTTTATCAAAGGGGACTCTCGGATAGAGAATCGTGTAGATTTGGAAGGCCAACCGCTCGGCTCTAAACAACAATCTATCGTCATAGATTCAGATATGCTTCCGCTCTATAATTGGGATTCTTGGTGTGTTCAACATGAGATCTTGGGTTTTATTGAGATATGATTTATACCGAAAAAGATTTTGAATCTAACATAGTATGGTAGTTTGGTGCAACTGCCATGCACTCATGGCAGCATATGGCATGGCAGTTTTGGTGCAACTGTCATGCGCATAGATGACCACGGTTGTTGGTGTCAACTCATGCCTAACGGATGGGGTACTCAACCTCATACCTTAGGCGGTTGAGGGTGTCAGCGACATATCTTGGTGGTGCTTACTGGTTGGTGTCAGCAAACCCTTGCGTGGTTGGGGGTATCAAGCTTTTCCCTCATATAATTTGAATGATATCATCGTAGAGGAAGAAAACCTCTACCATGGGCTGACCATTGCATAGGCAAAGCTGAATGGAAGGGAAGTGAAGGTGTTTTTGGACACTGGTGCATCTAAAAACTTCAAGGCAACACATATGGTAGCAACTTGTGATGGAAGTTGGGCACAGTTCAATGATGATGAAGACTATGAATTCTGAGTGTAATGCCAATCGAGGGAGTGGCTAGCTTGAGGAAGCTTGCGAGTAGGGGGTTGGGAAGGTGAATGCAGACTTATGGTTATTCATCTTGACGAGTTCAATGTGATTCTCGGACTCGAGTTATTCTATGAGGCCAATGCATTTTTGGTACATTTTATCCAAGGGATGCTCATCACGGATTGATGGGCTCCTTGCTTTGTGGATTTTGCGGCTGCCAAACATGAGTCAGTGGGAACAAGTCTTGTAGGCGAGCGAGCACAAACGTGGTATTTCAGTGGGCTTGGAAGGGCTTGACGTCCAAACATGGAGTTTGGTCTAGAGGGAAGAGCATTCTGATTTTGGTGTGCTTGGAAAAGCTTGACATGCAAACAATGAGTTTATTTTAATGGGAAGAACGTGCTGAGTTTGGTGTGCGGGACACCGAATTTCATATCTTGGGAGAAGATGATGAACATCATTTTTATATAATAATTTACCTTTAATCTTATTTTGTGAGTTATTCTTAATTATATATTTTAGTTAGTTTGATATATTTATTAACTTTTAGTTTATTTGATAATATAGTGGAAAGAGATTAAAAGAAAGATAAAAGTCTAAAGGAAGAAAAGACGGTATAAAAGTAAAAAGAGAATGCTGGAAAAAGTAAAGGAAAAGGCTATTTCAGCATCTTACCTATTCAGCGAGCGCCGCACCAAAGTAAAATCGCGGACAGTTGGATCTTTATCAAATGGCACGGAAAGAGTGAAGTTCACTCTCTCCACAGGCGAGTGAAAAAAAAAGTGTTGTGATAAAGTGGATTGAACCGCTTTCAGAGATGGCGAATTATTTACCACCACGTCTGAAATCAGTTCCAGCACCCAATATGAAGCTGCCACCTGAAGCAATTAGACTCACGTCTCCGTCTCTTCGTAATGACTAGGAGTCTACTACTTGTAGTCTACTTTTACTAGGAGAGAAATAAAATAGGACTTCTGGCTCTATAAATAGCAACGTGAGGTGGCAAAAGAAGAAAATAATTTTTGGGGTTTTATTATCTTTTATTCTCTACCTCTAAGCATGTCTTTATACTTTTCTCATACTAGAGTTTTGAGTATGAAACCTTACTTAACTTAGTTATTTTTTTTGTTAGATTAAAGTTCTATATGTTCTTTAATGTTTATGGATTGGACTTTTTTTAGATAATAAAATTGATATTTTTTATCATTAATACCAATTATTTTTTATAGTTGGAATTTTTTTCATTTATCTTTGTTTGGAACTCTAAAAATTAATATGTTATCTTTGATTCTTTTTTTTCCATTCATCCAATTATTAGATAAAACACTTGATACACAAACTAATTGAAGTGAAGTAGATCCCATCTAAGATTGATTTAATCTGGCAGAATTATTATATTTAAGAGATGACAAAGATTGGTTTCGAGTTGTCACTCCAAATTTTGAAAATTAATTGATAATGAGAATTGCTAGATCAGATAACGATTGATCCTAAAAGCTTGCTAATTTTAATTCATCGAATTCTCATTTTTTTATTGTTTTGTTTAATTTATTTTAGTTCATTGATTTCAATATTTTAAATTTGTTTTGGGTTCACCTTGTTTAGAATTTGAATTCTCTAAGATTAAATTAGACTTTCTTATTTTCTTTCGTGCGCTTGCGAGTACAATTCAAAGTTGCACATCAAGTTTTTGGCGTGGTTTCTTTTCAATTATTTTTGTTTATTTTAGTTTGTTTACTACTTTGTTTTATTTTGCTTTTTTGTCTAAAAAAGTATTAAAAATAAAGAAGTACATGTATGGTCGTAGGTCTCTAATACCTAATTTAAAACCTATTGATATTGAGTTTGAGAGAACATTTCATAGAATAAAATGAAATTTTATTCGAGTATCAAGTCAAGCAATTATTGAGCATAAAATGTTGTCGATGTATGCCTCAACAACTTCAAAAATTCTTGAAACATTTCGATCATAGTTGTCGGAGGGTTCGCAGCAGGATCGACCGGTGCATGATTGTTGTTTCTCGTAGGGGGAGCCATTACTCTACTAACCACCAAATTCAAGACTTACCAAAAGTCTAATCTTATTGCACAAATATAACACATACGTAACAAACATGTAATAATGAAACTAAAGTACATCATACTAAATCAATAATTAAAACATACATATCGTGCGTACCTGACTTGTAAGGTGATGGAGGAAACGAGTGAGCGACATGCCATATTTTTCACTAAGAAAAGTCTACAGAATCTAAAACCATTGCTCTGATACCAAATTATAACGCTCCGATCCCCGAGGGTTAAACATACATGTAATTTCATAATTTTGAAACCCCCAATTCGAAAAAAAATCTTAATTTTGAGAAAATTCCCAAATTAAAATTCGTAATTTACCCATGATAAAAAAACCTTGACCTTAAATAGCGGAAATATTAAACTTATTCATGATCAGAATCTTAATCATTAAATAGCGAAAGCAATAAAGTGTCTTAAATGCATAATTAATAAAACCTCGAAAAACTGAAATAAAGTCAAAACTTGAAATCCATAATTCATGAAGTTTTCACTAATAATAATTCGTAGAAAATCATAACGTAAAATAAACTACTGAGTTAAACAGAAAATGTTTTCCCAAGTTTTAAATCAATTCATAAACTGAAAACATAAATTCTTCTAATTTAACTGGTTATGGCAGTCTCTCACTCATCATGTTCCTCATCACCATCTGCATAATAAACAACTGTGGGGGATGAGTATTTTAGAATACCTAGTAAGAAAACTCACATAATAACATGCATCCACATGTCATAAATGCAATCATGACATAACATAACTGAACTTGACATATATCATAAATGAAATAAAGTAACGTACTTGATCATGACATGGCTTAACATAGCACGCAGGTAACGCGTGTCTCAAATAAAATAATATAACAATCTTATTCATATATTGTATTGACATCTCCCCTAGTTAACAACCTAATCAGAACTGATCACATGTTAAATGAAACACATCATGACGAATTGGGTGATGAAACAGATGGCACACATCGGACGAGGAAACAGATGACACACATTGGGCAACAGAACAGATGGTACTCATAGACGACAGAAAACATGAACAGAAGGCACCTCATCAGTGATGGAAATCATTTATAGATGACACCCATTGTATGACCAAAACATGAACAGATGACACCCAATGTGTGACGAAAGCATGAACAGATGACACCCCATTCGTTTAACAGAACAAAACATGAACAATCTTGATTTCTTGTTAACTAAGGGTCGTGCTTAAGTTCATATCTTACTTAATTACCACTTGACTGAATTAACTTCATATTGCAAAATCCAACGTATGACAATAATAATTCATATAATACATACTGATACATGTAATAGAATCAAACATGCTAACATACTAACGTAAAATCAATCATACCCAAATATCTATCTCATGATAATCAAATTAATAATTGAACAATAAAAAATTACCAAAGTGTTAACGAAATATAATAATTATTGAAAATGGTTAAACAAATAATAAATACATGATACAATTATAATATCAGAATCACATCATTATATAAGTCAATTTACACAAACATATATATGAACATAACATGCTTATAGGCAATTAAAGCTGATGAGAATAACACATATTATTTTTCACACGTGGTCACATTACAATGTAAATTCACTTACCCAAAACATATACATTTATCACAAATGGGTCATATTACAATATAATTTCACTTACACAAAGCATATACATTTATAACAACATGAGTCACACCATCATGTAAGCTCACTTACCTGAAGCGGAAGCATGAACTAAACAATTGATGACCTGAAATCCAAAAATATATAATCACTAAATTATTGTGAAATAAATCAATATAAATATATTTTTAATATCATATAAATAGAATTTTAATTAAAACAGTGCAAATGGGTCTGAGCGAGGTCGGAAAACAATATATCAGGTTTAGAAGTCAAATGATAAAGTTTTGGGTCAAACGGTTCAGACCAGGCTGGCTCAGACCAGACCAGTTCAGTTTTATCAGGCGCACAGATTCAGACTGGTCTGGTTAAACTGAATCAGTTTGGTTCGGGTTGAACCGGTTCAGGACAGAACAACTGTAGAACAAGAAAAATGGAAGGAAAAAATAGAGAAAATGGAGAAAGCGAGAAAACGGAAGGGAAGGAGAGAGGGAAGCAGAGGGGAGAGCGAGAGAAAAATAGAAGGAGAAATATGAAGCAAGATGAAGAAGCAAAGAAAAAAAGAAGAAAGAAGAAGAGAGACATAGGGAAAAAGGAAAGGAAATAGAGAGATAAAGATAGACTGAGAGAAACAAAGAGAGAGGGACGAAGAGAAGAAAGAGAAGCTTACTGACGTGAAGACGTGGTAGCGTTGGAAGCAGACTGTGAAGGTGGCAAAACACTTCCACGAAGCGCAGAGTCGAGACAAAATCAAAGAATGAAAACAGAGGGGAAATGAGAGAACAAGGAGAAATAAATAGAGAGGGAACCTGAGAGGGGAAGAGAGAGAGAGAGTGATAAAGAGAGAAGCAGAGAGTGACAGAAAGAGAGAAAATAAGAGACAACGCAAAGAGGAAGAGACAAAGCAGAAGAGAGAGAAAAACAGAGGGTGAAAGAGAAGGAAACATAGGGAGAGAGATGAATGAGAGAGAGGGGAAGGGGAAACAAAATAAGGGAGACAGAAAAGATAGAGAAAGAAGAAAAGAAGAAAAGAAAAAGCTTACCAGTGATGGAATGTCGACGGCAACAGAAGAGAGACATAGAAGAAAATGCAGAGAATGAGGGAGAACAATTTCATTGAAGGGTGCTGCGTGGGATGAGATGGAGAAGGAGAAATATATAAAAATTAGGTTAGGGATAGGTTAGGGTGTAAAGAGATGTATGGCGTGAGTTAGTGCTAAAAAAATTATAATATAAAACTCTTTTAAAATTAACAAATTAAATTTTAAGCTAAATCATATATAATTAAAATTGTTTTACCAAAATTATAAATAATCTATTTTTTAAATCAAATTTTAAAATCACTTTATCTTTTAAATCAATTTTATGAAAATGTCCCTTTATGAAGGGTCGGGGTATTATAGTGCGAAGCTTGGAAGAGGCTTAGTGGACTTTTCTTGAAATGCCCTCATCACAATTTTGAGAAATGGAATCAATGCCAAACTTTTCTAGAAGAATTGATGTCACAATGTTAAGAGTGGTTAATGGCGAGCTTATGTCCATGGGAGCGACAGAGATATGAAATTTCTTTCGAAGACAAGCAAGACAATTCTCAACAAAGGAGTCGATCTTCTAGGAATGACAAAAAAATGAAGAGGTATCTATAAGATCGAAAGTGGCAAATCTAATTCAAAGATTAAAGAAGTTAAAGTCATTGCCGAAGGAATTTCTCATCAATTAACCTCTTTGACAGTTGCTAATCCTACTAGGCCACCTTCGTACGACCATTCTGATCACGATACCTACTATGACCAAGTCAACTCTATTATGTGATGAGAAAGCAGGTTATTTTTAATACATATTCTAATAGTTATAACCTAGGTTGGAGATCACCCAAATTTTTCATGGTCTCAAGGTTCTCAACAGATGCGCATGTAGCTCAAGCTCCTCAACCAGCTTTTAGACAATTCAATCAATTTTTTTCACAATTAAAGCCATGGAAGGAGGACATGCAAAAGCTGAGAAAGGCTATACACGTTGCTTTAGACTGACAAAATCAAAACATAATGAGTTACGAGAAGAAGTGAGAGAAGCCAAAAGTCTCAAGCACAATCTATTTCCAATATTCAGAATATGGTTGGACAACTAGCCACGTCAGCTCAGAATCTAGCAGTGAATATTGAAAAATGAAGATTCATAAATCAGCCTATCTCCTAATCCTAAAGGAGCTCATGAAGTTGAACAAACATCAAGAGCACATGAACTTTATCAAGATTCTAAGGAGCGGTGAAGTGTATGACAATAAGGTAGAGATTCTAGCAAAAAAACATCTCAAGTCATTTTCATCGGTTTAACCTTCATCAAAAGATTCATCACTAGAAGACCCCAAAGAGAGCAACCCTCCAGGTTACATTCCTAAGGCTCATTTTCCTTAAAGATTGACAAAAATAAAGCAAGAAAAAGATACCAGTGAGATCATGAAAGTATCTGAACAGGTAATTATCAACATCCATTTACTTGATGCTATCAAGAAAATTATTGCATATACTAAGTTTTTAAAAGATTTATGTACTAAAACGAGACAATTGCAAACAAAACAAGTTAGTTCCATAATTCAATGCAAAGCTCCGCCGAAGTTTAGAGATCCAGGTTGCCCTATAATTTCATGCATCATAGGGAACAAAATTATAGATTAGGCTTTGTTAGATATAGGTGAGTTAAAACCAACTTCTATTACATTACAACTTGCTAATAGATCTTTTAAAATACCACATGGTATTGTGGAAAAGTTGACAAATTACATTATCATGTTGATTTTATTGTTCTCGATACTGAAGTAATACAAGATTCAAAGGAGCACATTCATGTTTTTCTGGGTCGTCCTTTTTTGGCAACATCTAATGCTATTATTAATTGCAGGACTAGAGTTATGCTATTATCCTTCGAGAACATGAAAATTGAATTGAATATTTTCAATGTCATCAGGCAGCCATGTGGCAATGATGAAGCTATGGATATAGACGTGATAGAATCATTAGTTGAAAACTCATTTGAATCTAACCTTTATGATGATCCATTGGATGCGCGTTTGACTCATCTTGATTTATCTCTCGACTCTAACAATGATAATCAAGAAGTGAATGATTTGCTTAATTCAACCCCTATCATGGATGTGAGCAAGTGGAGTGCCAAAATGGAACCATGCCCTCCTTCTAAGAAGTTAAATTTGAAGAGATTGAGGAGAAGATTGCAGTTGGAAATGCTTGAGGAGATTATAAATGACACCTTTGAAAATGCAAAGCTTTACAAGCAGTGAACATAAGTATTTCATGACGAGCGCATTCATAGAAAATCATACACTCTAGGTCGGAAATTACTTTTATACAATTCTCTTTTGCATCTCCTTTCAGGTAAGTTTATAGAAGGTCAAGTCCTCACAGTGTTCACATGGTTTACCTGCATAAGGCTATTAAGTTAAAAAAAATGCTGACAGATTCAAAAGATAATGGCCAAAGATTAAAATTATACTTTAAGTTGCACCCACACGAAAAGATCTCTTTGATTGATCTAAACAATCTTGATCAAGTCTTTTTACTTTTGTTTTTAACTTTGTTTTTTAATTTGTTAATGTTTTTCTTTATTTTGTTTTAGTTTTTTTATTTTACACAAGTCATTCAGGTATGTTTTCTACTTATTCTATTTATTTTTATCTCTCTTTATTTCTATATATGTTTTGTGCAGTTACAATTGCTGGTGAGATTAGGAATCATTGAAAATAATCTTTAGAATAGGTCTAAGGGTGTGGGTTTTTGTTAGTTAAAAATAGGGTTCAAAAAAGTTTAAGGCATTGTGTATGAGCTTTTGATATTGGATGAAATAATGACTTTCTTATTTTAGTATGAGTATTATCCTTGGCTTATGAGTATTTTGACACCATGTTTACTAATTTTGCATGTTAATGTTAGTGAAAAGTGTGAATCTGATTTGATTTAGTCATTGTAAAGATTTACATGTCATAATAAACACCAAATTGAATTCAAGAGGGTTTTGGGCTTTACATATAAATATTCTTTTTAAAGAATGAACTCCATTTTTCCTTTATGTATTTGGCCAAAATATGCTGCGATAACGGCCAAAAAATGTTATCGTAGCATTTTCATAGCGTTACTCTAAACGTGATATCTGCCAACATTATGAAAAGCCTGACCCTATTATTGTGTTTTTTCGCCGCTATGAAAAACGATATCAAAACTCTTTTTATAGCATTTTTTCAACGCTATGGTAGACCTACCATAACATTTTTTCCAACGCTATGGCAGACCTACCATAACATTTTTTCCAACGATATAGTAGACTAATGATTGCATTTTATAAACCTATGGTAGAAACTTACCATAGCGTTTTTATAACACTGTAAAAGATATTTCATAGCTTTTTTATGCTATATGATGTGCAACGTCTTGTTATTATAATATTTTTGTATTACTTACTCTTGCAATTGTACAAAGTTAAAAAATAATAACTTTTTAACAAATATCAACAAAATAACAAAATCATATAACATTTTATTTAATTACTCAAAATTGTTACAAACTATTATCCACTAGAAATCATATTTCCAGATGACAAATACATATTGAATTTTACATAGAACAAGCAAAAGTAATATATCATAAAGAGTAAGATTAAAATCTAGTAAGACTGTGAATCTAATTATGACGCTTCAGAAACCAATGCGTTTACTATAGAGGCATTATGTGGCTTGCTTGCTTCTGTTGGCTTTATTTTAAAGTATAATTTTAATTAGAGGTGGCAAGTGGGCCGGTTCATCCCTTGAAACTGGGTGAACCAGTGCGTTATAATGTGGGCCCGGCCTGGCCCGTTATTGAATAGTACCAGGCCGGTTAAGGCTTGCGGGTCAAACCCGGGACATCACGAGCCTTGTCTCTAAGGCCTATAGCCCGACCCGGATGCTAGGCCCAGTCCATGAGGCCTGACGAGCCTGAACTAGCCCAGCCCGTGAATCCATTCTTTTATCTAAAAAACTGAACAATTATGTGTGTAATGAAGTTTGAACCCTTGACATATATCACTTATAAATCACACTATTTACCAATAAACTAAGACAACCTTTATTAATTTATTGTTATTGTCTTTTAACACATATTATCGAAACTTCATATAATATACTTTTGCGATACACGTATTTAATGAAATAAAAAATAATATTTTTCATTTAAATGAATATTTTATTCAATGAAAAATAGGATTCAAGAAAAGATTAAAAATGTTGGTTTAACTAATATTCTTAATATTTTATGTTGTGTTAATGAACATGAATTATAAATTATTTATTAATTATTTATCATATTTTTAGATTTTACGTGAATATGAATATCATTAGTTTACGAATTAATAAATAAAATAATAATTTTACTTATTATTACAAGTTTCTCTATTGAGATTTTAAAGTAATAAAAAAAATAATTATAAGAAAGTAACATGACTTCCATATAGGTTACTGGTAATTCCTACACTTCATCTATTCCCTACCAAGGTTCAATTCTCCTCATCTATAATTTTTAGAATTAAATCACATTAAAGGGAGAGAAAACGAGCCGGTCTGGTTATTAAATTGGGACCGGCCCGTGAACCGGCACGGCCCGTGAGTACACGGGCCAGTTCAACGGTTCATTCTGGGCCGTCCTAAAATTCTAGCGGCTTGGCCCTTGAACCGGTTGAAAGGGCCCAGGACCAGCCTGTGAACCGCCAGGGCCGGGCTGACCCAGTTGCCACTTCTAATTTTAACTACAGATTTTTAAACAACCTAGAAAAAATAAGAAATTCATTTATGCTAAATGGAAGTACAAAATAGTGTGGAAAAATGTACTATTCATTATAATGCGACTAAATCCAATCTGACTTTTGCACCCTCAGTTCAATCCTTTTGCTCCTTAAATCCAATTTGACTTTTGCTCCCTCTGTTCAATTTGATAACAATCAATTATAGAATAAACAAGCAGCTATGTCCATGGACATGACACTACTTAAGACCTAATAGCAATAAAAGGTCCAAAGATAAATAAAATAACAATAACAGAATACAACACGGTCCAACTAATTTTAATAGAGAGAGATTATGGGTGTCTTAAGTCCCAAATTCATGTACAATAGAAGCAACATATTAATATTACAATTTCACTCTCTATCTTTTGGAGAAGGCAACCATATAGATGGATAATTCCATTCATTAGCTATAATAATACCCCTGTCCCAGTCATTACTAATTAACAATTCAATTTCTGTGAACTCAAGACAAGTCTTGAAAGTTTATACGCGTACAATGTCATGTGAAGGGAAATGTTGGTCTTTACCTAGTCTTCACTTAATGCTTTGGAAATGAAGTCCTCTCCAGGAAAAGAAAGACAATCTAAAACATATAGCTAGAAAAGGGCAATATATAGAGGACAAGCACGAGTAAAATCACTTCTGCTCAAAGCTTGCAGTTATAAAACGTTGAAGAGAACTTACAATCCAATACATATACAGAGAGTACGATCATCGCCATACAATGCTGGAAAAACCTAGCATGTTGAAAGAGTAAAATTGTAGAATACATGTGTTGGGGGTAATGTCCTCAAAGCATGTATATTGACATTTTAATATGAAATTTAATGAAATACATTTTTCTTATAATTGTTCTTTTAAATTATTGTTGAATATTTTTTATAAATTTCTTAAAGTTCTATATTCATTAATGAGATATGATCTTGTATAATTACGAGAAGATTAAGATCATAGATAGTAAGTAAAATTATCAGTAACATATTAAACTATGTAATATTTAATGAATGGTTGCTAATATGATTAACTAAGCATTATGAATGCATGTGATTTAGATCCAGATCATTGATATGGATAAACATTTTAGTGAATTTACTTTATCTAATAAGATTATATATGACATGACCGATGTGAATTAATATATTTATTAACTTGTTGTTTATCATAAAGATTTAATACACATCAATATGATGATCATATGTAGATCAGTCTAAATTCTGAGTAGTCATGAACTCCTAAACATGTCTACTGGATCTTTTAATTCACTCGTTAAGGTTTGTTTGTAAAACAGGCTAATGACTTTTATTATGGAGATTCAGTGATAAAAATAGCTGAGAACATGATCTTACAAGGTTTGGAATCCAAATTTTCCTAACAGATCGTATATTGGTTCCCTTAAGTGTTAATTCTAGAAATGAATGATTATTGATTATAATTAAAAAGTTTGGTTCCTGTATATTGGTTCCCTAATACGATTATAAATTAATCATTCACTAGTGAATGAATGGTACTTAAGGATTAAGAGGTAATTAGAAGGGTAAAATGGTAATTTGACCGGCTCTAAGTTACGAACCAAAAACTGGAGGACAGAATTATGTGAAATGTTATATCAATGGACTACATGAGAATACTCTGCAAATACATTCTACAATCACTAAGAGTGCAATTACATATTTATACTGCAGTGATAATGGAATTAATAAATAAAATTATTTAATTAAAAAGTTTAATTAATAATCTGGTTTATTGGAGCTTAAGATTATAGGTCCATGATCCTCAAGTCACCTCTATAATACGCAGTTTAAAGTGTGAATATTTCAGGACATGATAAAAAGACTGACTTGCAAAAAGAATTTTTATTCAGGGACAAGTACATAATTATGAGATAATTATGTATGATTAATTAATTAATAATTATTTATTTATATTATTTATATTAATTTTTAGAAATTATATATAAATATTTATATCGATTAATTTTTTAATTATTGATGATTGAGACAATATATCTTATTTGTAAAATTGGATAATATTGAACTGTTATTAGATAATAATTCAAAATTTAAATAAACTAAATCGGTTATCTGTGAACTAATAGATAAGCTAGATGATAGAGATAATCAGATAAGTTAATTTTAAATTAATTGATATCTCGATATTAATTTGATTAAAATACATATTTAATTCGTAGTAATTATCACGTGTCAATCACTGATTGGCAAATTAGAGATTGACATTAACTATTGTAGTGCCATGTGGCACTGCAGTAGTGGGCGTGCAATACTGTAGTGCCACACGGCACTATAGTAGTGTCATGACACACAGTGCCGTGAGGCACTGTGATGGCTCACGACAACTGCAGTGTCACCACAAATTGCAGTGAATCCTACTATAATGATAATTTTCAAAATTAAATATTATTTTCCATTTATCCTTAAAAATATGATATGTCATTATTTAGAAAATATATAAATATTATTCTAATGGCCTCAATGTTGGTTGCATCAGTTGAGAACTGCTGGTTGGGTGTTGAGAACACAGTTGCTATCAGGGCGAATTTTCTCTGTGATTAAAAGTTAATAAAAAAAACTCTGTAGGAATAATCATCGTATTCTCTCAGAGTATTGTCTCACTGAATTAATTCTTTACAGTAAATCTCTAAATCTCATATGTTGAGTACATCTAGAAACAGAAAAAGTGTTTTTGAATTATTCTACGTGCCCACACACGTCCTAGTGCGTTTAAGGATTTACTTGAAAGATTTTGGTGTGGATCCCGAAGTCCGTTGTTGGTGGGAACGCATGATCGTTGGTTTGCGAGGACGCTTGATATAGGCTACAAGAGGTATATGATTCTTATCCGTGTATGTCTTTGATTTAATATATAAATATATAATGAATTTTTCAATAATAGTTTTTATTTTGAAAACCGTTGAGTCGGGTTTATTTTCTTTTATCAAAGAAGATTCATTTTTAATAAATTTTTAAAAACCATTATGTCTCCACCGCGTGAGCGCCATGTTTCCAACAACATAAACTTTTCTTTGCCTAATAATTTCCCAAGAAATAAACTGCATGTGACAAAACCGAAAAGCACATAAATCAAATAGATAATATATTTACCATCCATCTGACATGTACAGAGTTATTGTCCATAGGATCAGCGCGAATCCAAATTGCAGTATTGCTCTCTTGACCACCTTCACATCTGGGATTATATGCACTAATATATGCTTGTGCACCATAACATATATTTTTATTCTGGTAATCACGTATTTTGAGAATTGTAAACTGTGTATCAGTGAAAAGTTTCAAGTATGAAAAAAAATATGTATGATATTAATTGTTTTCATCATCAAAACGTAGACAAAAGAATAACTTACATGAAAATTATCTCCATTTGCAGAGGGATTGGAACTAGAAAGCGACTTGGATCTTATCAAATCTTCTTTTGTTGTTATAAGAATTGGGACAATATTTGGTGGACACTCTTCTTCATCAAGGATAAGCTTTGCAGGCTTAATTTGTTAAGGAGATGCTTTACTTTTCATTTGTCGTAAAGGTTGACGACCACTTGGTTTCCTCTGTTCAACCTCAGATAAAATGAACAAACTTGCTTTTTTTTTATTAATTTCTCAAACACACTATGTGTAAAACTGCATCAATAATGCATATGAAATGTACGTGGATCACTTTTAATGCATATGAAAGTAAACCTTAACAGTATGGAACACAAATCGAACTCCAAATTCATGCCACCTTTAACCAAATCACTCCTTTAGACTTCTAACACTAATCCAGGGGAAAAAATTCGGCACACTCAAGAAAGAAAAGTAGACAAAATTCAAGTTACACTAAAATTAGACAAAATTTCTTAGAGAAAAGACAAAATCAGGAAAACAATTTACACACAATTAGACTTGAATTAGAGATTAAAACATATCTCGCAAGGAAAAAACTATTCCTCTTGTTCTAAGAGGTAAATCGAAGTAGGAAATGGCTAGAAACAGAGCTGCAGAGTTGAGAAAAAGAGATTTGATATGGAGAGATTCATAGAAATAAAGAGAGGGAGACATAGATGAAGAGACTGAGATCTAGAGAGAGAGAGAGCGTGTGAGTGTGTGACTAGAAGTAGGGATGGATACCAGGGCTCACCAAACTAGAGAATAGCGCGCATGGGAGTTAGGGCTCTTACTGAGAGATGGAATTTTATGCCCATGGGAGCTAGGGATTGTTCTGATGATGGAGAAAAATAGGTAGAATCACTTTAGTTGTCGATATTCACCACCTGAAAAGCTGGGCTACTGTTGATCAGAAGACGATCGAAGATTGCCACTTGGGAGGGAAGAGCTCTCATATGCAGATCTAGTAAAGGAAATAAAGCAATTTCACAAATTTGTTTTCTGATAGAATAGAAAGAGAGCAATCTTTGGTCATTTGTGTTGAAGATAAATTGATAGGGTATCTCATAGAAATCATAAACAATTAAAATTATATTACATTGTGCATACCTGACAATTAGTTCATAATAAAATTACCTTCAGCTTCTCCGAGGATCGATTCAGATATGAAAACATTGAGCTTCTTTGCAAGAAACCCTAGAGAGCACCACCTCCTTTGAAAACTTTGAAATGATGTGATGAGGAACTGTTGTATGTTGATATATATCGTAGCTTCAGGGGGGACGGCTTCTTTTCAATTAAACATGCATAATTCTCTTTTTCCACCATATAAAATTAGATACCAACGATTGAGATTAAATCTCATAAGTTGGAAACTACATTCTAACGATGATTATTGTTATCCAATTAAATCATATGATTGATATATACAATCTAACCCATCAAATAATGATAATTACATTACAATTCCAATGAGTGAAAAAATTAGTACAAGGACCACAAATTAGTAAATTTTGTTTTTGTCATAAAAAGAAAATTTTTCAACAATCTCTCACTTGATCCATGAACTTCAAGTTGTCTTAAAAATGATATATAGGATTGCAAATACTGCAGCAAAGTCGAGTGACCACTCTTTTATTTTTAGAAACCATAGTTATCATATAGATGGATTTTAACTGCAAGAAACACAGACTTCCTCAATATTGAATCATGGATGCTTAGACTGATAATTTATTAGTCTAGAAAGTTCCATGGTCACAAAATCAATTTCATCTAGAATTCGAGCAAATAAAATGTGGTTTTACTGCATAACATGAGTATGTATAAACTGCATGTGATCTAAAACTACACATCTCATTGTCGTCTTTCTTCATACAATCATTGTATGTCATCTAGACATATTACAACAAACTGTCAACCACCTATCTAGAGTGAGGGTTTACCAATATGGAGCCAATCTTATATCTAGCCTAAGCTATTTTAGTTTAAAAAACTCCTAGGCAACATGAATAGCAAGTGCACAAGCTATATATAGAGAGAGAGACATCATCATAGTGATGCATCATAATTTCATTAATATGAACAAGCCGTAAATGTGAATGAATTATACTATGTCACAAAATGAGAAAATGTCCAAACATTATATGATACCTTAAGAATAACATTCTAGATCACAAGTTCTTAAAGAATACTTTATACGAATGTCCTTTTGTGAGAGGGTGTGCAAAATGGCTTTGTCCTTATATAGGAGACTTCAATATAATTTCTTCATAGAAGCATTCAAGAAAAATGGCACTTGATATTTATATGCCATGCTCAGTCAATTCTCATTCTTCACACACCATTTAACATCCCTATTTTCACAAAATAATACCAAATGCTTATGAATTCATCTGCAATCTATAGATCTATAATAAATTTCTTTAAGTGAATAACATGTTTGCTCATTTCATAGTAAATTAACAACTCTGCATGAATTTTGAATCTGTTAAAATAGATTGTTCAGAGTTTTCTTATGACATACACACCTTGAGCAAGTATGAAGATGTAACTAGAAGTCAAACTTCTGCTAGTTGCAAACCAGTGTAGTTTGTATCAAAGTATAATCATTTCTAAGTTACAAATGATCTAAAAATACACATTGTTAAGGGTATTTTCCCGACCACCAATAACCTAACGACATGTGTTGTGCCACATCAGAGGCCCTGATGAAAGAAAGTTTCAGAGGAAAAGAGCCGACCTTAAATGGTTAGTATCGAGGATGATCAGGTTACACAAACCTGAGCACATGTAAGAGCAGGAATAGGGTGTGCAAAGAGAGCTCGGATAACCACAAGTATGAGGCATTCATTGCCAGTTGAAAGTATCACTCAACAGGTCCAATCGTCATGACAGGATATCAAGATAGCCTTTGTCTGGTCATCTCTACAATTAATGTAGAACAAAAGAGGTGTCCCATTCGTCCTGTCATTTATTCATTCAAGGTCACCTCCCTTCCTTTTAATCACGGGCAGTCAGGACAGACATTATGTCCAGCGAGACTTCCCCAACTCGCCTCTGAGGCTTCCCCAACTCGCCTCTGAGGCTTCCTCGATAAGCTTCCATCATATTTGAAGTATAAATCTTGACCAATCAGGGTATCACCAAGTAGAATTTCTAAGATCAAACTTATATATTGTCCATGACTCAAAAGGAATATGAATCTTCTCCCAAGTACGCTGGAAAGTTAAAAGTAACATAACGTACTACAAATGATATCTTTTTTCCTTTCCACAACTTAACATTGATCTTTAAACATGTATTCAAGGAACAATGACTTAACTTTTATAACATGTGTTATAAATGGTCATGATTCACACCTTCATTTTCATTCTCCTCGCCTTTATTTCTTCAAAACTATAATCTTTCAATCCAATTGTTTGTCAATCTCATCTTTGATAACATCGAAAGTTAAAACTTATGGTTGATAAGATACACTTAAGCAAACATTAAACAAATGTGTATAAACTAATAAAGTATATATATCCACCTCAAATATTAATGTGAAAAGGAGCATGAACTTTACTATGAATAAGATCTAAATGAGTCAAAACTCAACTAATCTCCAAATTTATTTTCTCATGTTTTCTTTTCACACAATCAACACGCAAATTGAAGTTTGAAAGAACTCTTTGGCCAAGCATTCTAATATCTTTTTTTAGAAATATTTTCATATCCTCCTTTACAATAACAATAGAAGCATTTTAGTTTATGGAAACATGTCTAACTCCAGATATTGTATTTATCCATGAATAAGAAATGATTAATATCCTCAAGAACTCCAACAAATTAGGAGTTTTATTTATCATGCATTGTTGCTTCACAATTTGTGAACCCATACTAGTCTTTTCTTTATATGCTTTCATAGTCCTTCACTAAACCAACACCATCATAATTACCTTTCATAAGCTCTTAAAGGTAATAAACTTCAACTGCTTCTTGCTACCCATAAAATGAGACTGAATCAAATCTAGAAGGTTGTAGTAGTGTTCTTAACTCCAATAAACTACAAATAGCCTTCATTAACAAAAGCACCTCAACAACGACTATAGAATTGGTCTTATCCCATTTTGTAGTGAAATTTATATTCATTAGATAGATAAACTATAATACATAGATTTTCTCTTCCAAAGATTTAATCATAATTATCAAATAACCCAAATAGATTTGAGTCGCCAAATTTCATAATCTAAATTGAGTTTCTCAATATTTGAGTTCTATGAGTTATCTATCAATAAGCAAAAGCATCAATACGAAAACACATGCTATATCATATAACACATCAAGTAAACATATACATAATAGCACAACTCTTTTAACTAATATTTGTAATTCACGCTTGAGGTTTGAAGTTGAATTACCTAGGATGTTTTACTTATTAAATAATCGTCCACCCTGCGAGAACAGGTAAACATGCATTTAAAAATTACCTCTAGGCAGAATTAAATATGCACTTCACCTCCCAAATTTATGATAAAGTCACATGTAGACCTAGTTGGTAGTACTTAAATTATAGGTACACAATTCATTACCTTTAGACAAGAAAACTATATAGTTTTAACTCAGTATTCGTAAGCATTCTAATCATTCATCCCACACTAAGAAACTAATCACCTTTAGGTAGAATTAATTCTTCAATGTGAGTGAATGCACTGCGAGACCTTAATAAAACTCATGTTTTAACATTCCAAAAATATTAACCTCTATGAGTGCGTCACATTTGGACAGACAACAGTTCACTTTAATTATCACTTCAAAACGGTCACTTTACCGATTATCCTAAACCCAAAGGAAAAACTTAACTGCAAGGTCACATTTTTCAACATCCATCAGTATACATTTATTTATTTATAAACATATTTGTTCAATAATTTGCATTGAACCAAAAATCATGAACACCTTAACATCAATGACAACAAGCATCTATGTTTTCGTACAATATATATAGTTATTAGACTCTGCAAACAAATAGTTCAAAATATTTTTCTTATTCCAAACTATTATGTTATATAACATATTAAGGAACTCGTGAATATTTCTCAATCAAAACACGAGCATGATGTTCTGTACATATACAGCTTTCTTAATACAATACCTATCCAAAACAAAATTGACCATAATAAAAGCATGTGTATGAATATGCTTTGTCTCTACACAATTGACTTCATATATTATGCGATTTGGAAGACGCACCATTGGCAAATAAATTTATAACATCATGATTAGAGAAATTTTTATCCAAAACGCAATTAGTCTGAAACAATTAGAGAAATTAGTTATAGACTTGAGATTAAGTAATTCGAATTGCATCATACATCAATAGTGAGCAAATTACCAATGTGGTGTAATCAACCTAAACACAGTCGCACTAACTGATTCATGTTATCAAATTGCCTAAATGTGGTTTTTGAAAGTAGAACCAGTCAAAATTTTGAAGATTCCCATTGCAGTTCAATCGCAGATTAATGTTTGGCAAACAAGGAAAATAATTTAAGCAATTAGGCATTAGGAAGTAATTAAAGGAAAAAGGATTCCTCACGAGTTGAGAATTCGAAAAACAACACGAGCAATTTTGAATTGCCAATCTAATTTACAATTAAATTCACTGAGACACAAGTACACGATCCTATTCAACAATAATTTTTTATATATCCACAACACATTATTCATACAGAGATTTTGATTTTTATAAAAAAACTCTAAACTTGCTCTGATATCAATTGTTGAAGATAAATCAATAGCGTATCTTATAGAAATCATAAACAATTAAAATTAAATTAGATTCTACATACATGAGATATGAAAACATTGAGCTTCTATACAAGAAACCTAGAGAGTGCTACCACATCTGACAGCTAGGGAATGATGTGATGGAGAACTACAATAAGTTGATCAAACTACAAACTATATCCCTATACTTTTTTTCATATTTTTATGCCTATACACTTTGACTAAACTGTAAAATATACCCTCCGGTTAGAAATTTCATAAAAAATAACCTTAAAAGGCACGTGCCACAGACATGCCTAACGTCCGTTAACTTTCGTTAACAAGTCTGTTAACGGAAGTTAGGTGAAGTGAAGTTAATATTTTCTTACTTTTTTACTTTTACTTTTAGTCTTTGTCTTTTACAGCCCTAAATCGAAAATTACAGAGGAGGGGGAAAGGTTTTATCATGACAGAGATGGAAGAGGGCTAGGGTTCAATTTTTTTGCCAGATCTGAGGGCCAAAGAGGTTGAAATTTCTTGAGGAATTCTTTCGGGTATGTACTATATTTTGATTATTCATTTTTTTCTTCTAATTCTGGGTTTTCATGGCTCGACTTTTTGTTGGAGCAACGACAAACGATTCTGGAGCCATTCTCACGGGACATGACCAAGCTTCGTCATTGTAGGTAAGATCTTCTTCATCTTTCTTCTTCTCCTCTTGTCTTTCTTCGTCTTCTCCTCTTTTCCTTCTTCTATGATATAAGTTTTTGGATCTCTAAATTTTTTATTTTGAATCTCTGAATCTTTGAACCTCTAGGTTCTTTTTTCTCTTTGAATCTCTGCACCTCTGAAATTAGGATTTATTTATATGAAATTAGGGCTTGTTGAAATTAGTAGTTGAATTGATTTTGGTGTTTGAAATGATTTTGGGCTTTTTGATTTCAGTTTTTGAACTGATTTTGTTGTGTGAAACTAGGGCTTATGGATGTAGTTGAACTGATTTTGGTGTTTTCTCTGTTTACCTGTAAGAATTCGTAAAAAGGTGCCTCATCCCTACCAACTTAAATTTCTATAAATTTTTTGCATTTTTCTCATCTTGACTGTCATTCTCATTACTTGTCCTTCCATGAAAACCTTGTGGTAAATACTGAATTATGCATGTATTTGCTATTTTCCTCTAGCTCTATCAAGTGTTTCATGTTGTCAATCCAAATTGATTGCTTCCATTTTACCGATTACTTTTGTATGAAAACTTTTACTTGAAAATGATTGACAAAATTCACCTGATTGTGTAGAAATTAACTAAATTAATATTGAATTTTGAATACTTATATTAATTTCCCTTCAAATAATTTTAATTAGTAAAAGAAACAGGAACATATAATTTGTCAAATATCAGTGGATTCATACATTACTATATCTCAAGTGGCTCCTCATTTGTCAAAAAGCAGGATTTGCTATAGTTAAGACATATAATTAGAAATGGACAAAATTTCATGAAGCACTAGAAACTTTTTGTAGGGAATTCTTAAGATTTGTTCTAGGCTTATCTTAATAATTACCATGGGAAGAAATCTTCTTCACTTTATATTTTTGGATGGGGCATAACAACAGAACATGCAAGTAACTTCCCAACCTGAAAATGAAGATTCAAAAGAAGACTGTACGTATTTTAATATAATCTTATTAAATAATTTCAATATAATCTTATTAAATAATTGTAATATAATTTTATTGAATTTTATTTAGGTTGCTACTAGTATGCATCAATCTCAGAATCTTGGAGAACAATCGACTGCTACAATGATGACTAAATTACTAGTACGTATTGTTAAAATTTATCGTTTACATTTATTATTATTGTTTTACTATTTAATAATCATCTTATTGAATAGGTTCTAAGAGTTACGACTAATGTGATAGGATCTCAAGGACCGTTAATTGTTGTGCAAGTATCTCAATAAACGTCAAGTGTTGTCCAACTTTCTAGAAGAAGTCCTAGGAAGAAATCAATTCTAACTAGTAGTCCTAGGAAGAAAAAGGAACGTAATTAGAAATATGTGGTATTGATTATGAGTATTTGATGATATGCTGGTTATTTTGTGAATTTGTGTCTGAGATGCTAGCTATTTTGTGAATTTAATTCTGTGACGCTAGCTATATTTGTGAATTTATGTATGAGATGCTGGTTATTTTGGTTGGATCTGAATATTTTGTGAATTTATGTGATAATGAATATATGAAAGCATTTTTAGGTGAAGTAGATTTTTTTTGTGAAGCAGTTTTTTTCTGTGAAGTAGCTCCGAATGAAGTGAATTTTTTATGAAAATAAAGCAAATAAAATCATTAATGAAGTGGATTTCCTTCTTACATGGTAAGAAACTAGATCTGGAAAATATGTTGAAACTGAAGTGAGGGTTTAAAAATGAGGGGAAAGAAGAGAGTTATTTTATAGGGGCAAAATAGTGTAGGTAAATGGAGGAAAATAATATAAATGGAGGGAAATAATGGAGGAAATTGAATGAAATGGACGGAAAAGGAGGAAAATGGACGGAGTTAATTTTCTGTTAGACTTAAGTAAAAAACGTTACTGAAGGGTATATTTTACAGTTTAGTCAAAGTATAAGGTATAAAATATAAAAAGTTTAGGGATATAGTTTACAGTTTAGTCAAAGTGCAAGGGTGTAGTTTACATTTTAGCCTATATATGCACACATCCTAGCCTCTAGGAGGACAACTTCTCTCTCACTTCCCATCATAGAGAATTATATACGAACGATTGAGATTCAATCTCATAAGTTAGAAACTATAATCTAACAATGATTATTATATATTTAATTAGATCACATAATTGATATATACAATCTAACATATCAAATAATGATAATTACATCGTAATCTCATTTAATGAAAAAATTAGTGCAAGGACCAAAAATTAGTAAATTTTGTTTTTGTCATAAAAAGAAAACGTTCCAACAATGTGAGTCTTTCTAGCCTACTCATTCAAAATCTTTCAAACAATTTTTATATAGTAACCAATTTTTAGCCATATATTAAAAAGAAACATTTGATTTTTTTTCTATTTTTATTTTTCCCAAGTTAAACTCTAACTTCATAATCCATTCATTTTTATCTGTGCAAAAGTAGAGATGAACTATTTTTAAAAGGTAGTGCAAAGCAAAAAAAAGTGTTATAAATGAGAAGAGGAGAAAATAAAAACGTTTCCTTCACAAAAAGAAAAAAGTGAATTCTCCTCCTTAAAAAAAGAAAGAAAGTGAATTCTCTTTCGAAATAAAAAAATTAAATAAAATACGCCCTCAAGTTTTTAAATCTCTATTTCTCTCATACATATGTTTGATTTATCTATTTTATCATTTCTTTCATTACTCTTGTCCTGAGCCACGTTATAACCTATGAAAATAATCTTCTTGATTTTAGAAAACTATGATGAGAAATAAATGCTAGTGATATGGGCTCTAGAGTGTAGTAATGCTTAAAAAAGGGTATGACTCATTCAGCTTTGAGCATTGTTCTTTCATTGGGTGAGAGTGTGAGATTTCTTATGTTGTTTTCACTCCATTTGCTATGTTTTTTGAGTGATTGCGGATTTTTGAGTTAATTCTTTCATTGAGAGTGATCCTTACATATTAGGTGAGATTTTGGGGTATGACATATTCTTCTTGAAGGTGATTTGATTAGTTTAATTCTGATAATTGATCATATTTGCATGAGTTTACTTAATTGATATATGAGAATTGGTGGATCTAGCAGCAATGATTTTCTAATCTATACATAATGCTCATACTCTTATAATTTGATTGTTATTCTTAGTTTGGGGGAGAAAATCAATGCAAAATGCCTTAAAACATAAATAGATTCGCTTCTTTCGATTAAATAGTTGTTTTTAGGATATTCTTGATGTTTGTGAGTTTCATTGTTGGAAACCCTCACGAGAATATAACTTGTCCACCAGTGTCTCTTCGGGATTTAAAGGCTTGTTGCATACACTAAATGTAATTACGTTAACCGACGAAAATGATTTAGGTAGAATATATTTTACTTTTCAGTTTATCCTTTAGTTTTGTTCGAGGACTAGTAAAATCTTACTAAGTTTGGGGGGTCTTTGATAAACATAATTTTTATACAATAATTTACCATTAATCTTAATTTGTTAGTTATTTTTAATTATATATTTTAGTTAGTTTGATATATTTATTTACCTTTAATTTATTTTATAATGAAGTGGAGAAAGATCGAAAGAAATAGAGGTGTTCACGGTTCAGTTTCGTCAGTTTTTTGGTGAAAAATCGAATGGAACCGAACCGTGAGTTTCGATTCAGTTCGGTTTTTCGATTCAATTCGGTTCTTCAGTTCAGTTCAGTATTATTAATTAAAAAATATTTTTTTAAATGATATTATTGAAAAAATAATATAAAATTAAAGTTTTGTTTTGTTTCGGTTTGATATAAAAATAAAAAAAATATGAATTTAATGTTTCAATTCGGTTCAATTTAAAAACTGAACATTTTTTGAACCAAAACGAAGATTCAGTTTGACAACTCTATCGAATCAAATCAAAGTATAAAGACCTAAAAAGACGATCGAACCGACCATTTTTTTTTCTGTTTGCTTCGATCGATTCATGACACTTTTAAACCCCCAAAAAAGCCCGCAAGGAAGCAAAGAGGGTATAAAAGTAATAAAAGAATGCTGGAAAAAGTAAAGGAAAAGACTATTACGACACGTACCTAGCCCCACACCAAAGTAAAATCGCAGACTGTTGGATCTTCATGAAGCGGCGTGGAAGGAGTGTGTAAATCTCACTCTCTCCACAGGCGAGTGATAGGAAAAATGATGTGATAAAAGTGATTTAGATTTGTTCCGATGCTTCATGTCTATCCAGTACTTCATCCTGCTTTCAAAATGCCGAACTTACCGCCACGTTTGCAATTAGTTCCCAACATCCCATGCTGCCATCTATCTAATGCTTTATACCTCAATTCGGTTGCAAAATTTCTCAACCTGAAACAATTAGATTTTGGATAATTGATTAAATTCTAACATTTATATTTTAAAATTTATGGATTTAAATCATATTTATATATATTAACTTTAAAATTTATAATATAATTTTGATAAAAAAAAATAATTAGATTCACAGTATCGCTCGCTTCTTAATGACTAGAAGCCTACTGCTACTAGGAGACAAGTAAAAGAGGAATTTTGGCTCTATAAATAGAAACGTGAGGTGGGAAGAGTAGAAAAGAATTTTAATGAGTTTTATTATTTTATTCTCTACCTCCAAGCATGTCTTTCTAATTTTCTTATACTAGAGTTGAGGATGAAGCCTTACTGAATTTAATAATCCTCTTTTAATATATTAGTTTCCTAGGTGTTGTTTGATGTTTATGGATTTAGTTTTTTAGATAATTGAATTGATGTTTCTTTTATCATTAATGTCCAATATTTTCTATAATTAGAAAATTATTTAATTTATTTATGTTTGAAACTCTAAAGATTAACATGTTATCTTTAATTTTATCTCTTTTTTATTAAATTGATACATATAACACTTGACACAACTAATTGAAGTAAAGTAGATCCTATCTAAGATTTAATAATTGGGTGAAATTATTATATTTAAGAGATAACATAGATTAATTTCGAATTGTCACTCTAAAATTTAGGAATTAATTTATAATTAGAGAATTTCTAGATTAGATAACATTGGATTTTAAAACCATACTAATTTTAATCCATTGAATTCATGCTTTAATTGTTTTGTTTACTTTATTTTATTTGATTGATTTCAATATTTCAAATTTGTTTTCATTTTAACCAGTTTAGAATTTTAATTCTCTTAGATTAAATTAGACTTTCTTAATTCTAATAGTCATTGTGGGTTCGATCTCGTAGCTTATCTTTTTTATATTTTAATAGATTCATGTACTTGCGAGTATAATTAAAATTTTCACATCAGAAGACGCTAAGATGTTGAGCCTAGCAGGGGTGTTAGGTCGGTAGAGTCACTTATGGTGTGGAGGCCAGAGCAATCCTTAAGGGATATTGCTAGTTATATGGTTGTATCAAGGGAGTTTGAGACGATTTCCATTGAACGTGATTGCAAAGTTAGGCACGATTTGATGGTAATAAACTACTTGAAGGCACAATTTGAGGTTACATGTTCTTCAAAGGCCTAAGAAACCATCCCTACCAAATGAATTTGATGCCCTTATCAATAGGGTTTCGATGGTGTCGTGTGTCTCCATTTTGCACACCTCACAGTCCATTTCACCATGAGCATTAACATCATCTCTATGAACCTCTAGCCAATCCCTCACATGTCTAAAGGAATCCCATATCCTCATTATCCATCGTGTCATCAACAGCTTGTTAAGATGTGCCCTAACCTAGGGCCTATTCAGGATCAGAATGGGAGTCTTCCTATAATGGGCAGACCACCCAAGTAAGGCAAGTGTTGGAACTTGGGGGCAACAATAGGGTATGGCATGGGTGCAGAGCAACATGTAAATTAGTCGCATGACATGGGTGCATGGCATGGATATAGACGAACATGCAAGGTACACATGTTTTAAGGGCTATTGACATGGCACATTATAGGTAGGCTAGCTCAGCAAGTGGCATGCGTGGGGGTCTGGCGCACGCATGGGTAGACGGCTTGACAATAGATCATAGAGGCAGTGGGCAGAGTAAGGTGCTAAGTGAGGTTATGCGCAGGTTGCGCGAGCAGCATGAGCGCACATGCAAGGTAATAGCTCGACAAAGACTCATTGGCGTCCAAACACAGATGCAACAGGCACGCAGCACGACCGAACATTGACACTTACATGGGCTCATGAGCTTTGACTAGGGTGAATGAACATGAGCGGTACAAGGAGTTTCTCAAAGACATGTATGGCACATATTGAGCTAAAGATAGTAAGCATCGGGACACGTGACAAACTTCAAGATTTTCATCATAGCGTGGTAGTTTGGTGTAACTGCGATGCACACTTGGTGGTATATGACATGGCAGTTCTGGTGCAATTGGCATGCGCATAGATGACACATGTTGGTTAGTGTCAGCGCATGCCTAGAGGTTGGGGCTTCAACCAGACAGTGCCATATTGGCATACGCTGGTTGATGTTAGTATTGTTGGAGAGAAAAGAAGAAGAGAAGACAAACTAAAGAAAGAATGAAAAGTGAATGAAAATGTGTGATGTGAAATAGAGTGAGAATTTGTCCCACATTGGACTCAAGGATAGAATGTTGGGTTTATAAACCCAACAATCATGCCTTGGGGTAAGCCCCAAGGGGCACCCCACATTTTGTGAGGAAGAGAGGACCTAGATGGCACATGGTCCTCCCTTCGTGCGCACCGCCTTCGTCACCGTCCGGCCGGCCGGCTGGCTCTGTTCGGTCAAAAGAATTATTTTTTGGATAAATTTTCTTTGATTTCTTTGGAGAGGAAGAAAATATCTCAAAACATAATCTGTAATTATCTGAAGAAAATAATTAAAATATCTCCATTATCTCACAAAATCTCTCCATTATCCCACAATATCATCAAAAATCTGATTTTAATTTATCTACATGTTTGGCTTGCTCTCCAAGCCTTAAACGTTATATAAGAATATGGCATTAGCTTCGTTTGAACATATACACTACAACACTCAATCACAAAGCATCCTGCATATTGAGAGAAATACAAAAGGAGTCCTGTGAGGGTCAGAGTAATCGGTTGCTATACTCTGGTTTAGATCGTTGTATCTTGCAGAGATGATTCGTCGTAGTCTCCAAGCACCCTACGGAGGACGATTATTAAGAGATGATGGTACTATTGAAAAGTACAAAGCTCGGTTGGTCGCTAAAGGATACCGACAGAAGGAAGATATAGACTTCTTCGATACATATTCCCCAGTGACGAGAATCACATCTATTAGGATGCTGATTGCACTAGCAGCTTTGCATACTTTGGAAATTCATCAAATGGATGTAAATACTTCTTTTTTAAATGGAGAATTGGATGAAGAAATATATATGGAACAGCCTGAAGGGTTCGTGGTTAAAGGCTAAGAACGAAAGGTCTGTAAACTTGTTAAATCACTTTATGGATTAAAACAAGCACCGAAGTAATGGCACGAGAAGTTTGATCATACAATGTTATCTGATGGATTCAAGATAAATGAGTGTGATAAATGTTTCTACATTAAAGGTACTAATGATGAATTCGTCATAGTATGCTTGTTTGTAGATGACATGCTTATAGTGGGATCAAACAAGGATATAATATCCTCTACCAAGAGGATGTTAAATTCTAAATTTGACATGAAAGACTTAGGTCAAGTAGATGTCATTCTTGGAATTCAAGTAAAGCGAACTGAAAATGAATATATCCTTACCCAGTCTCACTATGTAGAAAAGATTTTGAAAAGGTTTGGGCAATATGAAAGCAAACCTGTTGTAACTCCTTTCGACCCAAATTGTAAGTTAAGAAAGAATAATAGAGTTGTAGTATATCAATTGGAGTACTCACAAATAATTAAAAGTTTAATGTATATCATGAATTGCACCAGGCCTGAATTAGCCTATTCAGTTGGAAGGCTGGCAAGATATACGAGTAATCCTAGACATGATCACTGGAGCGCATTGGTGAGAGTACTAAGGTATTGAAAATTCAGTATGAACTACGGACTGCATTACTCAACCTATCCACCGGTGATAGAAGGATTTAGTGATGCTAACTGGATATCAGACAGTTTAGAGACTAAATCTACTAGTGGATATATGTTTACCCTAGGTGGTGAAGCTATCTCGTGGAGGTCTACTAACCAGACCTGTATAGCTCGTTCAACTATGGAATCAGAATTCATAGCATTGGACAAGGCTTGTGAAGAAGCAGAATGGCTCAAGAATTTTCTGGAAGATATTCTGGTGTGGCCAAAACCAATGTCAGCTATATGTGTCCACTGTGACAATATGACTACAACCTTTAGAGCGAAAAATAATGTGTATAATGGTAAGTCTAGACGTATTAGATGAAGACATAATCCCATTAAGCAGTTGTTGTCCAATGGAGTGATTCTGTTAGACTTTATAAGGTCAAATGAGAATCTTGCTGATCATCTGACAAAAGGATTGTCAAGGAAACTAATAAAACAAACATCGAGGGGAATGGGGATAAAGCCTATTCAATGAATCATTTAGGTGGTAACCTAACCTAGTTGACTGGAGATCCCAAGATCTAGGTTCACTAGGCAAACTGGCAGGGATGATTTAAATTAAAACACTGAGAAACCTATGGTTTCTTCATGTTCCTATGATATGAAGATAGTGTGTTGTTTGTCGACGTAAAAGAGTATACGTAAGTATTTAATGACATTGATGTTCTGCTTGCTAGAGGAGTAGTGACAGAATACTCTTAATCGTTGTCACCTATATGAGAGTAGAAGTGAGGTCGCTTCTGTGAGCGGTCTGAATGGCTTAACCTCTCTAAAGCTCTTATGAAAGCGGGATATGTTCAGGACCAAAATGAACAAAATCGTATGAACTCAAATGTATTAAGAGGAGATATGTGTGAAATTTGTTATCTCGGTTTATCTCAGAGGAATTTCAGTTCAAGAACGTAGTTCACTGTTATTCAGAATAAATCCGATGAATTCTCACTACGGAATGTTCAAGTCCAAAAGACACCTCTCTTGATGCATATCTCATCTGCTCTCTCTCATGTTATTGTCTAGTTATAACACATGTCATTCATGTGGGGGATTGTTGGAGAGAAAAGAAGAAGAGAAGAAAAATCAAAGAAAGAATGAAAAGTGAATGAAAGTGTGTGATGTGAAATAGAGTGGAAATTTGTCCCATATTGAAAACTCAATGATAGAATGTTGGGTTTATAAACCCAACAATCATGCCTGGGGTAAGCCCAAAGGGGCACCCCACATTTTATGGGGAAGAGAGGACCTAGATGGCACATGGTCCTCCCTTCACTCGCGCCGTCGCCGTCCGTCCGGTCGACCTGGCTCGGTTCAGTCAAAAGATTTATTTTTTGGATAAATTTTCTTTGATTTATTTGGAGAGGAAGAAAATATCTCTAAACAGAATCTGTAATTATTTGCAGAAGATAATTAAAAAATCTCCATTATCTCACAAAATCTTTCCATTATCCCACAATATCATCAAAAATCTGATTCTAATTTATCTTCACGTTTGGCTTGCTCTCCAAGCCTTAAACGTTATATAAGAATAGGGCATTAGCTTCATTTTAACATATACACTACAACACTCAATCACAAAGTATCCTGCATATTGAGAGAAATACAAAAGAAGTTCTATGAGGGTTAGAGTAATCAGTTGCTGTACTCTGGCTTTGATCATTGTATCCTGCAGAGACGATTCGTCGTAGTCTCCAAGCACCCTGTGGAGGATGATTATTGTCTTTAGGACATTGCTTTCAAGCAATCATCGATCTACATCATATTTTCAGTTTTAATTTTGGTGTAATTGTTTCCGTTTAATTTTTTTATTAGATCTGATAAATTTTGCTGTAATCATTTTTGTTGCAATTACGTTGTAATCATTCCATATTTTTTTTGTAATCGTTGGTTAATGAAAGTATCTTGTTCCATATCTACACACAATAAGTATACCTTAGGTAATTGGGGGTGTCAACTACACGTATTAGTGGTGCTTGCTGGCTGATACCAACAAGAGCAAACTCTTGGGCAGCTTGGGGTGTCAACCACACAGTTTTGTAAGTAGCTTTTAGATGGAGAGACACCAAGTGGATCATAGCAAATCCTAGAGTACACCTTAATGAGTCATTATTGCAAACACACTTTTGCTAATTGCTAAGGTAAAAAAATATGTCCATTCATTGTTATTCTCAGTAGTTGACTCTTAAAATGCAAAGCAATATTTAAAACTATCACTTAAAAGCAAAAGAACTAATGGCGCGTTTACTTACCTTTAAAATTGGATGAAGTTTAGAATTGCTTTCTCTATGAATCAGATGAAGAAAGAAATGGTCATGAATAAGAATTTAGAATCAAATTGATTTGTCTAGTGACTGTTAGGAATAAAATAATTCATAATAAGAATTATCATTTGTGCTTACTAATCAATGAATTAGTATCAAACTATATGACATTACTAAAATATCCTTTAAAGAAAAATATTATTAATCTCTATTCTATAGAATTTTGAGGGCGTATTAGACTTTTCATAAATCATTCCAAATGAATTAGAATTGTGAAATCTCACTATTAACTATGAACCTCAAACCAAAAACTCAATGGAATCAGCATTGGTTAAAGTTGTGGGACTCACTTAGAATCAAATTTCAAAATTGTAGTAAACAATCAAAATGATAATTATGAATCAGATTTTGCGGAATCCATTTATACAATTACTATAATGAATATGTTTTTGTAAACATAAAGTGTCCAAAAAAATCAACCCGAATCAAGTTGGGAAGACAAAAAGAATGTATTCAATTGGAATATTGAGTTTATTTAAAGAATCAAGAATCATTTACACTAAATCAAAATCAAAATGTATTGAAAAGCTCATACAAGCACAAATTTTTGCATGAACCCTTTAATTAACACAATGCCTATAACTCAAACCAGAGAGCCTTTAGTTGATTTCTTAACTTCATGGCTTTCCTTATCCTGATGACCCATGTTCTTCACACCCAAGAGTGGTGCATCATCTTTGTCTTTCACCTGTTGGAACAACAAGGAAGCAAAAAGATAAAGTTTAAATGACATGATTATGGTTAGATATTGAAAGTTGAGTTAAAGAAAAATTAAGACTAAATTATGTTTTGTCTATGCATTATGACTTATTTTCATATTGTATTATTAGTTAGCAATGTGACAAGTTATCATGTGTTTCAGATGTCATTATTTTTAGGCTAAAATATAAAATCTACCTCTACACTTTGATGAAACTGTAAACCATACCCCTATACTTTTTTTCATATTTTTATACGCATATACTTTTATTAAACTGTAAAATATACCTAGGCGACGTTTTTTTATTAAATTTAACATACAAATTAACTTCATCCATTTTCCTCCATTATTTCCCTCAGTTTTCATCCATTTCCCCTCATTTTTAAGTCTTCATTTTCACTTTCAACACATTTTCTAGATCTGATTTTTTGTACTTTCCTTTAATGATTTGTTTTGCTTTATTCTTAAAAAAATCTACTTTATTCTTAACAAAATCTGCTTCATTCATATGATTAAAAACATAATCCCTATTACTTGAGTTTTTTTTGTAGTTCTACTTACAAGTTACTTCTATTTTGGATCGTTGCAATCCTAGAGAATTTTATGAGAGAGTTTTTATATTTTTAATTCATTTTTACTACATTTTGTAATTTATTCATCGTCTCTCCAAAATTTATTATTCTTTTCAAATTATGCAAAAAGACTCTTCATTTTTTTTGTGACATTTTATGTAGATTTGATGGAACTTGACTCTCCAAAAAATTCATGACAGTTCATGAAGATTGCTAGATGGTAAATGTAATTCAAACATTTTATTCATCTTTTAAATTTTTTATTGGATTGAACCTAAAGTCTCAATGATTTCTTATTAAAAATAAATTACAAACGTATTATTCATATGATTGATAAAAAAATATAACTTAATTTATTGAAATTTTATAATGAAAAATTTTAAGTAGCAGGTTATTTTTTTATGATGAACCATCTTTTGAGTAGCAGATTTTTTTAGAATGAAGCATATTCTTTTAAGAATGAAGTAAAAATTCATTACAGTATGAATGAAGCATATTTTTTTTAAGAATAAAGAAGATTTTTTTGAAGAATAAAGTAAAAAAAATCATTAATGGAAAACAAAAAAATCAGATCTAGAAAATGTATGAAAGTGAAAATGAGGGTTTAAAAATGAGAGGAAATGGATGAAAATGGAGGGAAATAATAGAGGAAATTGGAGGAAATGGATGGAGTTAATTTTTATGTTAAATTTAACCAAAAAATCTTACAGAAGGGTATATTTTACAATTTAGTCAAAGTGTAGGGGTATAAAAATATGAAAAAATGTAGGGATATAATTTATAGTTTCAACAAAGTACAAGGATGCATTTTACATTTTAACCTTATTGTTATGATTTATATGAAGATTGATTTGGCATCAAAATAAAAGTTTTCATTTCCATCGTTCCTTTACCTATTTTTGGACTTTCAAAGTTTTTAAAGAAAAAAAAAGAATAGGAATGAATGATTAAGAAAATTGATAAAATAGTAAATTTTACTATTATACTAATATATTTACTCCATCACTTTCCATTTAAACCAAATCATGAAACAAATTACCTACAATTTTTTCGTACTTTCCAAGAATCAAACATATTCTTAAAATGTGGAGAGAGAAATATATAAAAGAAATATTTTTTACTTCTTTATCAAATTCGTTCATTTTCCTTATTGGTTTCTTCTATTTCTGCTCTCCTTTTCACTTCCTGATTACTTTCGTCCATCAAGGATAAACATAGGGAGATTATAGAAAGAAGAGGTACCTGAGATCCCAAAGAGAGATCATTAGTTGGCTTCTTTTTGTTCTCTTGGGTACAAAAATATGAATAGAGACCCATCCCAAAAATGGCAACTAATATTCCAATGATGTTTCTCTCTGTGAAAGGGTCATGGAGCAATGTATAGCCAAAGCCAAGAACAAGGCATGTCTTGAGGTGGCCTAGCACTTGGTATGTCACAGGTGATGTCTTTCCGATGACCAAAAATGTGCTGAAGTTTACTGAGACTGCTATCATGCACGAAAGGATGATGAACGCCTGCACACATATATATTTTTCGTCAGTACTTTCAAATTTTTGCAATCACACCTCATGCAGAATGTAATTACAAAACAATCAAAGTATAAGAGTTAATTTAGCCATAAAAGAGGCAATTGAAAAAAAATATATGTACACTTATATAAGTAATTTTAGAAATTTGACCCATGTTTTCAGTGGAATTTCGCTCAATTTAAGATATTTTTCCCTTTTCAAAGTTAATGATTTATTTTCAAGTTACTTATTTATTTAAAGCGTGCACGTAGTTTCTTGAAATATATAAGCAGCTACTTGAATACTGCTCGTAAAACTAAACACTTTAAATGTAGAGAGGAGAAAAGTGTATTTTCTCTAATTTTAATTTTTGAAAAAATTTGAGACAAATTTTCAAAATCACTGGACCATCTACCCAAGAATAGGTTTGTACCAAGACTAGTGGAGAATACTTGTAGGCAAAGACATTATGTTTGGTGAGGCATTGATCTACAAAAGGGCCTGAGACAAAGAGTATAGCTGCTTGAAATGGAGCGGACTGATATAACAACTGTGTTGAAGTAACATTTAGCCTCTTTTGTATTGTGTTTGTGAGCTGCATTTTACATTAAGTTAAGAAAATCCTGATTAAAACCAACTTGATTTAAGGTAAAAACCAAAAAGTTGATATAAGATAGTGAAGGTTACAATTTGACCGACGCAGGTGGTCGCGATAGCTAGAAGAGACAGAATTGTGCCGATGAAATTGAGCTGAAGATCAGTTATAGAAGCAATGCCAACTCCAATAAGTAAAAGGCAGAGAGAAAACTTGATCTTTGAGCTGCAAGAAGTAGAGAGAGAAAAAAGGTGAAAATGTGTGATTTTGGGAAGGGTAAATGTCAATTACATATCTCAAAATTGAAAAGCTATTTACCAAGAAAAAAAAAGATATTTACCTGAATTGTTTTTTAAGGAAGAGAGTTTCAAATAAAACTGTGAATGGTATGATTGCTAGTTTTGTCATCTGTCAATTTTCAAAAAAAAAGGAAAAAAGATGAAGATTATGACAAGAACCATAAGAAGGTAGCCAGAAATCAATATTTAGGAAATTTAGCACGAAGAATAGAAGCCCCAAGATCGTATTAATGAATCAATAGATGTACACCAACATTCCAGTTAGACTAACAACTCTATATTACAATAAAATATATTAAAACAGAACATGGTTGGAGGTTTTATTTAGTTTTTCCGCTTTTAAAATTAAAGGAATATTGCCCCCAAACTCGAGTTTTTCAATGTTCTAATTTTAAATATTTTTCAAAAATTGTTTTTTAAATAAGTTCTTAGGATATGTTTACTAAAATAATTATATATAGCACTGTATTATTAAACATGTTTTCTTAGGTTAACTGCCAGTTGATAAGAAGCTTTCAGAAAAATATAGTAAAAACGAGAAAACTATTAGGAAATTAAAATTTTGATATTCATAACATATTTAGTTATAATATTTGAGCTCGTTTTTTATAGACAAATATAAATATTGCGATAGAGGTTTTGTAACAATTAAATCAGCTCGTTCTATTTTTTAAAACTTAGATGTTAAACAGAACTGATACTAGAGCATTTTAACTAGACGTAGGAAGGATAAATACAGATGATGTAGATAACATTACATCAACTATTATTGTGTTTTTCTCATTTTTTATCTAGTTTTGAATTCGGGTCATCGGTTACTCGTCAATACCGATAGTGCATTTTCTGGTACTGGTATGATGCATTTTCTGATACTGGTACTGAAGATTTTTATTGAACTTCAAACATATTTATTGAATCCTTCCAAACATAATTATTAAGTTTTTTAAAATGCTTGTGGAACTATCCCATATCAACAAAAAAACAACCCGTTGTTGTAATATTTTTCAATGAAATCACATGCAATAGATAAATAATGAGGGGTGAGTGGAACCTGGTAAAAGCCGACGGAATTAAAACCCAAGCTCAAGTTGAGAAACCCAATAGAGATACCATTGAGAAAGCCAAAGAGCATCACAGTCTTTGTGTCAATTGATTTGGATTCGAACATATTCAACCGATGTGCAAAGTGTAGTGTACAGAACGTCACCATTAGATGCCAACTTGTGAGCGTCGTCGCTTTGCAAATTACACACATACATACACCAACCCAAATATAAATTTCATTTTCATCATATTTAAATAACTTATGCAAAAATTGTTATATTTTCATTTTCATTATTTTCATAAAACTATTACCAAATGTTTTCGACAATAAAAAACACTAAAAATGATCTCAAATAATGCTACTAAAAACAAGTTTTCAAACATTATTTTTTTCTAAAAACGAAACAGTTTCTCATTTTTTCTTATTTTTCTAAAAATAAAACTTATATTTTCAATTCGCGAATTTGTGATCCTTCAAATTTTATGAGTTTCAAGAGTCTAAATATTTTTATTATTATATATTTAGATACGTGATAGTAAGTATAGGTAGGGAGGAGTACTGAAATGCCAATACTTCAGTGTCAAAATCTTTATCCCAAAAAAAATTAATGCGACATTTTCTTGAGATAGAGAGAAAGAGAAGATACCAAAAGGGAAGCCAAGATTGCTCATCAAAGCTTTGTTGCAGATGACAATGGAAACCGATGATGCCACTGATAGAAAGAGTGCTCCTATCACCCCCAGCTGGAAGCTCGACATTTCTCCCATCTTTCTTCTAATTAAAATGGAGAAACTACCCAAAAATAAAGGAGTTTAAGTTATGATATTTTGTTCAAAAATTGAATTAAAATTCCATTTAATCTATATTTTGTTAAAAAAATACTCAATTTATATTTTGTTAAAATCGGTTCAATTTATTTTACTAGAAAGTGAGAAGAAACAAGAGTGGTTTAAAACATATGCTCCAATGAAAATGAAATGTTGTTTTCTCCATATATAAAAATTCATTTGTGGAGATAGTTGAAAGTTGGTATGTTAATGAACTTGGAAATGTACATAAGAAAAAAAATCTTTCAAGCATCAAAAGGGTCAGAGCTGAATTTTTAAATGTTTTTACTATTTTTTGCTCTGCCTAATTCAAGTACAATAACAGAGCTTTATCAGAGAGAGAGAGAGAGAGAGAGAGAGAGAGAGAGAGATTTACCTGTAGAGCTTGAAAACAGTGCAGATGATTGAAACGAGATGAACTGGGCTTCGAATTAAAACTCCATACGTTGATGCAGAAATGAGAGTGAGAGAGACAGAGGGAGAGAGACAGAGGGAGAGAGACTTGAATGAGAAAGAAAATTTTTAGCGCCCTTATATTTTTGGTGGGGAATTGTGGGTTTGGTGCCTACTTCTCCAAAATGTATAAATCGCCGTTAAAAGTTCTAAATTTTTGTTAAAAGACCATTTGGAATTTTATTTTCCAGAAGCAAGATGACTCCCAAAGTAAGCAAACAGACTAGCCAAATTCAAGTCCTCAACGACTGTCCAACCATAGGTTAGGTTATAACCGAGGTTGACCCCAGTAGTTTAACTTTAAGCCCTTCACCTATTTTCGTAGAAAATATTTCATCAAGTCATCAAATTTTATCTTCGATTTAGACTTAAATATTAATAATTTAACAAATTTTATCTTCTATTTAGAATGTAAGTTTGACATAAAATAATCACCTTCGATCTATCATCTTATTTGCTATGAGCTTCTATATTTGCTTTGTGCTTCAAAGCAAAGATTTTTTAATATTGGAGATGATATATATATATACTTAAATATTAATAATTTAATCATTCAAAGGAAAATTTCAATTAATTACCGTCAGCATTAGCATACTGAATGAGAATTAAATTGAGTATCTTAGTACACAAGGCAGGAAAGTGAGATGAACATTTCTTTATTTCCATATATATGAGGAATTTGCCAATGCAAGCAAAAATAAAGTTTGCCAACCCTCAAACTCAATCAAGTGTTAGGTGAGAGAAAAACAAACTTGAATCTCACTCCAACAACAACAAAAAAAAGAATTTATTCTTTGGCCTTCTTATTAGAGCTACCAACCAAATATATTGGTAGAGTCAAAAGCCCTAGTAGCTACTGTGCCCTACCTTTCTCAAAATCCCCCACAACCTCTCCTTCAAATCAATTCAATTGGTGCACTGAAAATAACTGATTTTACTGTTTGGAGGCAGATTATCTACCTCTTATAATCAATGATAAAGTAAACCTATAAATTCAAACGAGTTGAGTTCACTCTATGCTTGTTTAAGCCGGTCATGAAATATATTGGGTACGCCTAGATAAGTACTCATTCTTATAATATATTATTGTGTGTTTTTAAATATAATATCTTCTTCCTATGATGAGCAAAAATAATGAATGAATTTGATCATATGTGGCACACATATGTATGTATGAGAGAGAGAAAGATTAAGATATAAAATACATTCACTAATATTTTATTAAAATTTAAATTTACAATTGTCCATAAAATGAGCAAATAGGTTTTTTCTCGTTGAATATTTAAGTTAAATAACTCAATCATGGGACGAAAATTCATCCCAAAAAAGACACACTACCAAAGGAAAAGTCCTCCCTAATCAACAACTATATCTAATTAAAAATAGTTAAAGGTGTTTTTGATTCTCTTACATACAAATTTTGATTAACGTATACACATCCTCACTGAATCCTATAGTCCATCTTTGAGACAACTTTTATATGAATTAACCACCTATTTAAACATCTAATTTACTCAGGAAAACAAATTCAGGGAAGAAAGTATCATAATAAAACAAAATTGACAAAACCTTGAGTCTAAATCACAAAACAAACAATAAAACATACAAGCTATTGAAGAAAATGAGCATAAAAAAGGTTTCAAGTGTGTATGAGAGAGAGACATACTATGTATGACCATTGGCGTCGCAGTGGCTGCCAATTTCAACCGTGACCATCAGCATGGTGTGTCGCTGTCGCTCCCTCTCTTCACTAAATCGATGACCGCGTCGCAGTGGTCATTAGGGATATGTGAGAAAATAAAAATAGAAATTTAAAGATTTTAGAGATTTTAATTTAAGGGTTAAAAATAAAAATTAATAATGCTAATTGAAAAGAAAATATTAAAACTTAAAAAATCAAAAAAGTCTTAAGTCAAAAAATTTTGATACTAAAAATTGATATTTTTTAGTAAGGTCATTGACCCACAGCCACACATGTGGCTCCACCCCTGGTTGTGAGTTGGTTTAGAGTTTGTTTCTCATATATATTGTGGCTTGTCAAAACAAAAAAGGAAAAAACTAATTCAGTGGACTAATAAGCTTCGTACTGGGTTGAGATTCGCTCATGTCAGTACAAACATGACAACATCATGCTAAATCTAGATTATTCATTTTAATTTTAATGGTCATTTAAAAGAAATTTAATAAACAATCTAGAAACATGTGTGAAATAATCTAGACTATTGAAATAAATTCAATGGTCTACTAAAATGATATCAGTATTACAATTTTCATTTTCCATCACGTCATGAAAAATAATTGACGAAGGCGGCTTAATCGTCATTTAAAACCTAATGAACTTTGATTCTTTCTTTTGAGTTGTTCTAGTCGCTCATATAATATTCTTTTTAGTTGTTAAACCTCCACAATAACAAAGACAAAATTAAGACCATGAATTTATTGAATTATAAAATAAAGTAAAAGAGTATTGAAAGTAATCACGTGTACTTGAAATTACAGTTTCTTTTATCAACTTTTGTGTTGCATTATGAATTGTTTAACCTTGAATAAAATAATGAAAGAAAATAAAGTTAAGCAAAACATAAACACAACAGGAGCATACTTACTATAAAAATAGTTACATGTACTACCTTCAATAATCATAATGTCTTCATCATTTGGTCGAACATAAGCAATCTCATTTTCACCATCTACGTCAAATGTTTCAATAGAAGGCATGTCTTTTTCAAACAAATAACAATCTAATAATGTATCTACCAAATCATCATCAATAATATTTTTATGATATTCTCTTTGAGTTGATGATAAGACAACTGACAATCTTGAATCTTGTGTATCTTTAACATAAAAACCTTGTTTTTGCTTGCGAAGTCAAAATGAAAGGATCATTTTTGTGACCTAATCTTACAAGATCAACAAAAATGATCTAATCTAAGACCGTCAACTTTGATCTTAAAATGATCTTACAAGGATCATTTTTGTGACCTAATCTAAGACCGTCAACTTTGATCTTATTATTGTTCTCAACCATGTCACACTTTAACACTAGATGCCTAAACATAATATAATTAAGCTCACAAATCTCTTGAATCATTGTATAAAAAGATAAGTTTGAACATATAGAATTGTTATCATTAGCACTTACAATTGACATTATCCGTGCTATTACACTAGCTTCACTATTCTAGAAACATCAATGTTATTTGATATTTTGTATGAAATCGATAGTCATTTATGGCGTAACCAAAATCTTTTATTACCTCACAAGAAATGTCATGTGCTATCCACCTCACTATAGTTGATACATTTTTATTGATAGAGACATCAATTTCATTTTCAATATACAGTAACAATTCATGGCTAAGTGTTTTATAGAATTTACAAGTATGTAGTAATATTGTTTTCACTTAAGTTACATGTTCACGCAATAATAAATATATGTTCAGTTTCATTCATCTTGTAGTCATTATGTTTTCTTGATTTGCTAGGATGCTTCTTCTTCAAGAATTCATATGTTGCCTTTACAGCAACAAAAAATGAAATTCAAAGTGATATGCAATCAGGAAGCATAATAAAAAATGAATGTCTGAGATTATTTTACTTACTCAATATAGGGTTGAAATTCATTGGTATTTTCTAATATGTAGTTATGTGTGTGCTACCGTTGTTCGTGATTAATTCTTTCTACACGACCACTTGATAAAAGTCGCATCGTTCAAATTATCGTCTGAGTACAAAACTTAAATTGATTTAACTCCTAGATATCTCATGTAAAACTCTAGAGCTTCTTCAGTAATTAACACTCAACAATGTAACCCTCCAGATGATCGTGATTCCTTACATAACCCTTCAACACTTTCATATGTCGTTCAAATGGGTACATCCACCGTAAATAAACTGGTCCACAAAGTCATACCTCTCTAAAAAGGTGCATAGTGAGATGAATCATAATAGTGAAGAATACATAAAATGATGACAATTTATTTTGCAGCACGTCTAGTTATGACATTTATAACCTCACTACAAATTGCATGAACAAAAGAACAAAGTTTGATGATGATGGCATATCTTACATAATCTAGTAACAATCCATGTATGCCACATGAAGTATGTGTTGTATTATTGTGTGACAATCATGAGATTTCAACCACTTCAGAACAAGTTTTTTTCAAAGAAATTGGGTTTGAAAGTTTAATGAGTACCCTTCAAGAACTTTTATGTTAGCCAACATAGTGCACAGAAATATCAAGCAACATACTCGTGATAATTTGTAATAAGCTACAGGTTGAACTATTTTTTCTCCATCAACTTTTGGCCCTAATTCTTGTCTAGTACCCATTTCCATAAGGTTCATACAACTAGACAACCCATCTCTTATCTTCCCAGAAATATCAAGCAACATTTCTATAATATTCATGCAAATATTTTTTAATGTGCATAACAATGAGACGATGTCAAATATATAAGTTTTTCCAGTATTCTAGATAGAAAAATTGATTTCTTCTTCCATTGGGTCTAGGCAATCCATCATTGTTAGATTGTCTCACATTCCTTCTTTTCTAGTGTAAATTTGATTTTCTCAACTCTTTTCAACACTTCTTTTCTACTTAAAGATGTAAGAGTTTTTCTAAGCACTTGATTACCATCAAAGGCATCTTTTACTTCTATAATGGTAAAAATCTTCTATGTCATACATATGTAATTTGTTCGGTGTGATTTAGCCTAATAGAGGATGTATCTTCCGCACATATAGGACAAGCATAATAACATTTAATATTGCATCCGCATAAATTTTCAAATGGAGGAAAATCATTGATTGTCCACGTTAAGACTGCTTTTAGCGTAAAACTCTCTTCTCAATATGCATTATACGTCTCAATTACCACTTCTCAAAGAACTCTAAGACCATCAATCAAAGATGCTAAATAAGCATCAATATCGTTCTTGGGTTACCTATGAGCAGCTATCAACAATGTTAACATCATGTTTTTTTCATGCACAACCATGAAATGAGATTATATATCACTATAATCATAGACCAACAACTATATTTATTACTAAGGAAACTAAATAGATTTACCCTATCTGCTGCAATAGCTAGTTGAAAGTGTCTTGGCTTAGCAACAAAATCTAGCCACATGTGGTTTGTAAGCTACAAAGATGAAGAATCAGTTAGATGGCATAATTTACCATCTATTTCTATATTATAAGCATTAAATGTAAGGTTCTTTGCAATATGACTACAATTATACATTCATTTGAAACCATGGAATAGGAGGAAAGTACCATAACACCTTTGCAGTCACTCATTCTTTCTCCCCTGACAAATTTTTTTACGGTTTCCATCTCGAGACACAACACATAAGACATACAGTTGCTTCTTTATGCTCATTTCTATATGAACTACAATCATTAGGACATGCATCTATTTTTTCATACTCCATTCCTAAAGCACACAAGGTTTTTTTAGCCTTGTAGAACAAAACAGGCATTTGATTATCATCTGGAAGCGTTTCCTTCAACACACTCAATAAATCTGAAAAACTTATATCACTCCTTCCATATTTAGCCTTTAAATTGTATAACTTCAGTAATGCTGATAATTATGTAAGCATCTTTTCAAATTTCTCAGGATCGTCAAAATAACCATCTTTTACAGGTTCAACCATATTTAAAGTACATCCATAGTCATCAATATCTACATGAAATACTTCTCTTCCTTAGTTTACACTAAATGACATTTTCGTAGAAGTTAATTCTCTATGCCACACTCATGTTTAATACTTTTTATCTATATCATTAATGAATAAGTGATTTCTTCCCTTAGAAAAGTGTAACTTTTGAGATTCCTACATTCTAGAAACGGAAAACGTAAGTAACAAGGGTCACTACCATGTTGCAATGCATACTTGAAGAAACTTTCAACCCCAATATCATAATTTTTAGATGTTCTATACATAAACATCTATGATTTATCTATCCTGAGAATTCAAAAAGATATGCAAAAACACATTATTACCAAAAGTGAAGAATGCATGGCCAAAGCACATTTGAACTCAATGACACATGGCTTTCAAATACTAGACAACATATCTAAATCGTTGCTTCAATGAGTAAGTTTAAATTTATTTATTCTAAGTATATAGAAAAATAAAAGTATTAAAGAATTAACGTAATTTAATTTAATTATTAAAGCGGGAGGAAAATGCAAACGTACCTTCCAAATGAAATCACGAGTTGAGGGCACAAAGAAGAAAAAAGAAAGAATAAAATGAAAAAATTAACGAAAGGAGAGAAAATAATGGAGTAAATAAGGAAAAGAAGTTGTGCGATAATATTCTAGGGTTGGAAGTTGAAAATTTTGGCGATTTATTACGACGGTGGACCTATGTACGGTCATAAATGTCAATCATGGTCATGTGGAAAACATAAATAATGGAGACGTGTGACTTAAAGCAAGACAAATATGACAGTTAATCTAGCAACAATCATATTTAATAGGACATATACGACGATGGTGGCTCTACCCACCATCATATTTGTAGCAAGAAAACTAGTAAAACAAATATGACAGTGTGTGAAGCCACCATCGTACTTAATGTTTAACTACGTTGATGTATCTACCCACCATAGTATTGGGAAAGCAAAAATGTAGCTGAATATCTACATATTCTATCATTGTCCAGTTCCTACAATATGAGAGAATCTGACCACACAGTATACGTCTACCAGAAATATGATAACAACATAACCAAGTCCCCATTTTTTGAACTAATTCACTATAAGTTCTTCATTATAAAAGTGCTAAAATAATTTGTAAATCCCTCATAATGTTGAAAACTAGTACTCCATTATACTTAAAAGCTTCGAATTACACCAACTCACTTACATGCAATCAGAAAAAAGAAACCTATGTCTAGCTCTATGCCTCAATAAGTAACCAAAGTTAATTAAGCGGTAACATATATTCACCGAAATGATCGGTCCATTCAGACTGTACTTCATCAAGCTCTTCTTGTGTATATGTTGTTTTACCTTTGAACTATAATAAAAAGTAACAATTACGTTAATTCACTATTATACACTACAATATAAGAAAATACACTGAAACAATAACTAGTTTATAATTACTTAAATTTTAAGTAGTCATTTTATTTCATACAATAATTTATACAGAGAGTGTGTGTGTTAGTGAGCAATCTAGATACAGAAATTGATATCATCCGCACAGTAATCAATTTTGAACCCCTAATTGGTTTATAATTACTTAAATTTCAATCAATAAACATATCTAATCAACAAACTTATAATCCAAAGAAGTGTAAAAGAATTCACAAAATCCAAACGAGAAAAAAATATTTTCTCAAACCTCAAGTTTTCTCCAACCACTAACACTTTGTACTATCAAGTACCCATTTTGCCATTTTGCTCAGATCCAATAGATCTGAGTTGGTTAAGTACTCATTTCAATCATTACCACCATTGAAGCCTAAACGAGTATGCATGGTCAAAACCAGTGCCATTAAGAGGAAAAACTTCACAGAACATGAAAGCATGGAGGAAACAAAGCAATATGAAAGCATGGAGGAAACAAAGCAATATGAAAGCATGGAGGAAACGAACTAGAAAACATGGAGGAAACAATGAGTGAAAGAGGAAGAATGAGGGAGTGGGTATTGATTTGATCTTTGCATGGGGAAGAAAGAAAAAAATGATGAAGAAAAGATAGTTGAAATTTTTTATGTTGCTTGTGGTGAGTCAAGAGTGTAAAATTCTAGATTTTGAGAAAGGGGTATAAAAATTCTTAACCAAAATGAAAAGTGTGCAGATTTACAAATAACCCTTATTTTGTGGGTTTTATGGTGCAAGTATCCTAATCACATAGCAATTCTTGTTTTATTCTCATAGTTTTATGGACCACTTTTCATGTGTAAAACAACATAACCATAGCTATCAAAGAAAGAGAAAACTTGTGTACGATTACCATTTTCAGAGAAGAAAATAAAGTGTCTAAGATATAGAATTCAAGTAACAACAATCTCAAAATTGATGGTACATTCTTTGTTTTATACACCATACACAGTTTTAGTACTTGTGCAAACCAGCACCTTTCCAGTCCTAACTTCCACTTCTGTGGAATGAGGACGAATGGACAATCCCTGGGATACTTTCAAATTATTTATTATTTACTTAAGCTGGAGGTTTGACAAGAGCAAGTAATCTTACTGTTAAATAAAAATAGAGAGAGAGAAAAAGAAGTGATATGTGAAATAGTTAAACTAACGCTATATATTAACACGCAACATTTTTATCCATAGTTAAGTTATGGCTACCAAATTTAAAAAAATCATTAATACAAGGCTATTGAGGTTGAGCAAAACTCTTTTCTCTCGCGCAAGACAAACTCAAAAGCTCGTCTAAAGGAAATTCATACTTATTTCGCCTCTTTCACACAATTCAAACTCAAAATGAACCATATTAAGCTTGGGTTTAATTTGATCCAAAACCAGAAGCAACATGAAACCAAAACTAGTACAAAAGATGAGTATCTGATTCTCAAGAGATGATAAAAAATAATTCCTTAGCCACATCTTCCTCTTCTCTCCATCATCTGCAGAAGCCAAATCAAGAACAACAATTGACGGCTATTTTAACCAAATCTACATAAATGGGAATGAGGGAGAAGATGAAACAGACCTAAGCAATACATGCATATGGCCCGCTGACAAAACTAGTTAATACAACATAAAATGCCACATAATTCGGATGATGTTTAGACGACAAATCATATGTTAAATGAGTTTCAACGTTAAATTGCATTCGGAATATAACCCATCAAAAAATAAAGGCAATCTAATGGTCTAAATGACGAGAAACAAATACTTTTTTCACTAAATGAACAAGGTATAGAGCGCAGACTTACCAAAAGTATACTGAGGAACAAACTTACCTCGATGTTGTCCGTGGCATCATGACACAGGGATGAAAAACAGGGAAGAAATTTACCTCGACGTTGTTTATGACTTTAGGACGGGGATGAAGAATAGGGAAGAAACCTACCTCGACATTGTTGGTGGCTTCACGACGGGGCTATGAGAGATGGAAGAAGATGGGGAAGACAAACGCGACGGTGGGGATACTCAACCATAAACGCGACAGTGGAATTAGGGTGCTAGGAGATGAAAATAGTGGGGTATACGCGTGGAGTCAGAAGAAATAATAAACTAGTCACCGTCGTATTTTACACAATTTTAGTACAACGGGGGTAGACTACTCTTCATATTAACAATAGTTAAATATGACGGTTACTGTATCAACATTCATAGTTGGTGTTACTACAATGGCTGCATAACCCATCGTTGTATTTCACAACTCTTATATGACGATGGTTGCACCTCTCGTCATACTCGTGTTACAAAAACTCGCGTCACATTTTTTGCATCAGATTATCGCAATACTGTCGTACTAATTTTTGCACCACCACTATCAAAATCCATTTTTGTAGTATTTCCTCCTTCTACTCGCAGCATGAGAGAATCCAAGTATTTTTTTTAGAATGTTATGTCAATCAACTTTTATTTTGTGGAAGGAAGAATCTGTGAAGAGAACTTATATCACGGTAGAGGTAGAAACTCATTATAAATAGTTAGGATAACAAAATAGGATCAATGAACTTTTAGAACAAAGGATGGAAGTTAGGGCTGTGGGACTAAAATTGGATTTTCAGTTTTAAGATTAATAGAGAGGGAGGCGATTTAGGGTATAGGTGATTTAAGGTTGTCACGCGGGTGCCCGTCGGTTCTCACCGGTGCTCACCTTCTAGGTTCCTTCTCATGTTGTCGTCTGGTTCCTTCTCTTTGGTGCTCTCATTTCTTTCAAGTCTGGTTCCTTCATCATCGGTGCTTTGACTCGCTCTCGTCTAGGTTGTCTTGATCATCATCAGTTGTCTGGGTTTTCCTGTCTGCTCTGGTTTTCTCGTCGGTGATTTAGAATTTCCCATCATCGTATTCTGGTTTTCTGGGTTTTCTCATCATCGACGGTATAGGGTGCTTAGGTTTTCTATTTGATGTGTCGTGATTTACGTACTAATTTGTGTGGTGTTTCGCTATGTCGGCGAGGCGATTTACTTGTTATTTTGTTGTTCAGTTTTGCTTGTTTGTTTGCTTTTTTTGTTTTGCTTACTTACCATGATTTGAGTGTTGGGTGGTGTTTTGCTTGCTTGCTTACCGTGATTTGTTGTGCCATGGGGATTGTTTGTGGGTGTGTCGTGGGTTGTGCTTTGTTTCGTGGGGTGCTATTGTTGATCATGTTTGGTTAACTTACCATCATGAACACCTCAACATTTACTGATCTTTTTCCAGAGTTACACTTTCTTGTAAGAGTCCCTTCATTCCAAAAAAACATAATATATGTGCATTTTCTACAGATAACTTTTTGAACAATAACCCCATCATGAAGTCATATACTCAAGCTGCATCTTCTGTTATTGTTGCAGTTTCTTTTGTGCCAAAGAGAAAATGTGATTTTGTTACGACCCAAAAGCCTATGAAGAACTATTGAAACGCTGTAGCCATTCTCTTATTGGCCGAGTTTTTTTTATCAAAAGAAGATGAACCGTGGAAGCTCCAAACACTTAAAGAAAAACTTCAATCTATTTGGAAACTTAATGCTCAATTGAGTATCATCTCTCTTGGATGAAATTTTTTTTCATATACTCTTGAATTCTGAAGATGATAAAGTACAAGTTTGGGGTATTGGATCATTTTCTTTGAAGCTAGGGATTCTTAGTCTTCAGTCGTGGACTCTAAATTTTAACCCCCAACATGCAACGCACAACGAATGCTAGATTATCGGTGTCGTTCTATGAAATCCCTTGGGAATTTAGGCACCCTCAGATTCTTTCTGATATAGTACGTGGGATTGGTGTCCAGCTAAAATTTGACAAAACTACACTTGAGGGTGATTATGGCCATTTTGCTCGTATGTTAATTGATGTTGACATTTTGAAGCCACTTCCTGAATCCATCATGATAAAAGTTGGTGATGATTGTCTTTTTCCAACTCTTTATTTGAGAATGTTCCAAATTTATGTTCTTCTTGTTGTTCTATTGGACATCTAGCCATTTCTTGTCGTCACATTATTCCAAAGACTGTTAATGTAACCAATGAAGCAAAAGATAAAAAATCTGAGTGAGGTAAATCTAAAATGCGTCAAGAATATCACCGAAAGACAAGTCAGGAGATGCTTCAGTTTTAGAGAGCCTTGCAAGAACACTTTCTTCCAATAACAATTTAATCATGATTGAAAAAATTTGAACTTGGTCTCAGACCTCGTTCTTGAACCGATGGCTTCTTTTAGTTCAACTAGGCCAATTAGCCCCCGTACTCTAAAGACGTCCATTAATGATGATGCAAATGCAAATTAGCTCCTGCAGATGATCCTCTCAATGCTTCAATTGTGCTATTGAAGGTTGACCCTAATAATGTAGATATCTCAGACGATCTTGTTGTTGCCCTGGCCTATTGATGATCCAAATCCTCTCCTTTGAGATGCAACACATTTAAAGTTAAACAGTGTGAATACTGAGTCATAACAATTCCTATCTTGGATGTTTCTTATGGAGGCATTAAGAAAATGGAATTGGGAGGTTTTTGGGAATATTTCCTTGAATGTTTCTAAAGCTAATGAGAAAGTGAGAATCATCCAAGATAGGATCGGATCTGAGAGCTTTTGTGATACTCTTTTCTGACTTGAATCTGGAACTCTTGCTAACTTAGATACGGCCCTGAGACAACATGATTTTTTTCAAAGAAAAAAGTAGTGTCAAATGGCTTGCTGAGGGTGATCGAAATTATAACTTTTTTCACTCTTTACTTAAACGTAAGGAGTGTAATAAGCATTTTTCTTTCATGAAACTTGGTGACGATATTTCTATGACTCAGTTGATATTGGTGAGCATGTCATATCATTTTATAAACATCTCTTTTCAGATTTTGGTGACTACACTTCAAATCCTTCTATCATTCAGGAGCATGTTCCTTCTTTGGTCAATGATATGGAGAATGCATCTCTTCTTCAGGTTCATTCTTCCGATGAGGTGAGGGAGACTTGTTTGAAACGGATTCTTAGTATTCTTGGCCCACATGGTTTCTTAGATAAATTTTATTGCCATTGTTAGGATATTGTGGGGTTGTGGGGTTCGATCTGGTCTTGGCTATGCAAGAGTTTTTCCATACAGGAGAGGTTTTACCAGATCTAACCTCATATTTTATGGTTCATAATCCTAAGAATCTAAATGCTATTTCGATTGATCAATTTTGTCCTAATCCTAAGACTCTAAATACTATGAAAATTGTCATTCATAAAGCTTTTGATTCCATCTGTTGGAATTTTATCTTTGAGACTCTGAGATGTTTTGATTTCTCTAAGCATTTTATTTCGTGTGGTGCGTGATCATTTAAAAAATTAAACTTTAAATAAAGATCAAATCTTTTAATAAAATAAAACTTGAGTAACGCCACGATAACCAAATAAAATTTTTTATTGAAAACTCTTTTTCAATCAGTCATGATCCGTAATATATTTATACATTAAATCTACAACATATAAGATTAAGAGTCATATACCTCTTGTAGTATATATGAAGCATCCTTGCAAAACCGATCAATCCTCCATCCCCATAAACTATCCCAACGATCAGTAGACTCTGAGATTCACACCAAGATCTTCAAAGTCAATCCTCAATGCACTAGGACGTGTGTGGGCATGTCGAATATTACAAGATATTTTTTCTGTCTCTTGATGTACTCAACACACGAGCTCTAGAAATTTACTGAGAATGACTTGTTGGTCGTCGCGGCGCGTGCGCGGCAGAAGCATGTGGCATGAGACCATTTAAAAAATTAACCTTTTAAGAAAAATCAAATCTTTTAATTAAACAAAAATTACGCAACGCCACGATAACCAAAAAAGACTTTTTATTGAATTTTTTTTTTCAATAAGTCAGGATTCATTATATATTTATATATTAAATCTAAAACATATTAGGTTAGGAATCATATACCTCTGTAGTCTTAATCAAGCGTCCTTGCAAAACCGATCGATCATCTATCCCACGAAACAGTTTCAACGATCAATAGACTCCGAGATTCATACCAAGATCTTCCAAGTCAATTCTCAAAGTACTAAGACGTGTGTAGCCACGTAGAATATTACAAGAAACTTTTTCTATCTTTAGATGTTCTTAACACATGAGATCTAGGGATTTAAGAAGAATTATTTTTGTGAGACGATTCTCTAAAAGAACGTGATGATTATTCTTCTAGAGATTCGATTAACTATTAATCATAGATAAAAATCACTCTAAGTAATTGTGTTCATAACTTAATTCTCTGATTGATCAACTGATGATCTGATCAACTCATTCATCAACTTAAGCCATTCGAATAAAATATGTATCTTATTCTAGTCATGGCGTATCAGATATTTAAGGATAATTTAAAAATTATAAAATAATATTTAATTTTAAATTATAAAATACAGTGGGATCCACTGTATAATGGTGCACAACTACAGTGCCACATGGCATTGCAGTGTGTCATGAGGCGGCACAGTGCCTCACGGCACCACTGGAGTGTCGTGTGGCACTACAGTGTTGCACCCCCACTACAATAGTGTCACATGGCACTACACTAGCTCATGTCAATCTCTGATATCCAATTAGTGATTGACATATAGCAATACTACAAATTAAATATTTATTTTATTCAGATAAATATCTAGATATCAGTTAATTCAAAATTAACATATCTCATTACCTCTATCAACTAAATTATCTATTATTTCACAAAGCATCTATATGATGCAAAATATTATCTAATAATAATTTAATTATGTAATTTCACAAATTAGATATTTTGTCTTACTTATCGATAATTAAAAAATCGATATATATATAATTACAATTAAACATATAAATAATTTGATTAATTAATCACACATAATTATGTACTTGCCCTAGAATAAAAATGCATTTGCAAAGTGAGTCATTTTCTCATGTCCTGAAATATTCACACCCTAGACTGCATAATATAGAGGTGACTTGGAGACTATGGACCTATAATCATAAGCTCCAATAAGCTAGATTATTCATTAAACTCTTTAATTAAATAATTTATTTATTAATTTCATTATTACTCCACTATAAATATGGGATTGAACTCTTAGCAATTATAGAATGTATTTACAGAGTATTCTCATGTAGTCCACTTATATAATCAATTCATGTAATTTTGTCCTTGAATTATTGGTTCGTAAATTAGAACTGGTCAAAATTATCATTTTACGCTTCTAATTACCTCTTGATCCTTAAGTACCATTAATCTATTAGTGAATGACTAATTTATAATCTCATTATAAATTTAAGCTCAATAACTATTCAGTTCCAAAAATAACACTTAAGAGAACTAATATACATTCTGTTGGGAAAGCTGAGATTCTGAATCTTGTAAGATCATGTTCCCAGCCATCCATATCACTGAATCTTCAAAACAAAAGTCACTAGCCTATTTTACAAACAAACCTCAACGAGTGAACCAAAACATCCAGTAGACATGTATAGAAGTTCATGGCTACCCAGGATTCAGACTGATCTAAATATGAGCATCGAATTGATGTATATTAAATCTTTATGATAAATGGCACGTTTATAAAGATATTAATTCACATCGGTCCAGTCATATATAATCTAATTATATAAAGTACATTTACTAAGATGTCTAACCACATCAATGATCTGGATCTATATCACATGCATTCATAATACTTAGTGAACTGTACTAGTAACCATTCATGAAAGATTCTATACTTTAATATGTTGCTGACAATTTTATTCATTATATATGATATTAATCATTTTGTACTAATACAAGATCATAGTCTCATTAATGAATATGAAATTTTTAGATATTTATATAAATTATTCAATACTAATTTAAAAGAAATAATTATAAGAAAAATGTAATGCTCATTAAATTTCATATCAAAACGTCAATACACATGCTTTGAGAGCATAACCCCCAACAATCTCCAACTTGCCCTAAAGAAAATGTGGCATCTCTCTTAATCTCATGTTACGCAAGTGACCTTGAAATTACTTCGCAGGAAGTGTCTTTGTAAAAATAACAGCCAGGTTCTGTTCTGACGTAATCTTCATAACACTCACATCCCATCGATGCACGATCTCTCTTATAAGATGATATTTTCTCTCTATGTGCTCCTCTTATGACTCCTCGGTTCCTTAGAATAATACATGATAGTGGCTTATTCATATCTGAAACTGCTTCTAGATCATTATAGAACTTTCTGAGTCATACCAATTCTTCGCAGTTTCACAAGGCGCTACATATTAGGCTTCCATAGTGGAATATACAATATTGGATTGTTTAATACTTCTCCAGACTACAGCTCCTCCACTTAGGGTGAGTATTGATCCAGATGTCGACTTTCGACAACAGCACCTTATCAATATAAGATGCCTAAGAAAGTGTCAAGAGCTTATTCTTTCTATCCCTTAGGATTTGGATGCCTAGAATATAGCTCGCCTCTCCCAATTTCTTCATTTTAAATTTCTCAACTAACCACTTATTTACGTTTGGCAAATCTTCTACATCATTCCCAATGAGTAGAATATCGTCAACATAATGAACTAAAAAAATCACTATCTTATCTTTGATGTATTTATAAACACAGGCTTCGTTAACATTTTCTAGAAGCCATAAGACTTTATAATTTCATCAAAGGTAAGATTACATGATCCAGATGCTTGCTTTAATCCATAAATGGATTTAAGCAACTTGCACACTTTCTGATCTTGCCCTTTTTATACGAAACCTTCTGGTTGCATCATATAGATACTTTCTTCAAAAGAGCGATTCAGAAACAGTGTCTTGACGTCCATTTTCCATATCTCATAGTAAAACTAGAGGCTACAGACCAAAGTATGCGAATGGATTTAAGCATGGCCACATGGGAGAATGTTTCTTCATAATTGACTCATTCCCTTTATGTATAGCCCTTGGCTACTAATTGTGCCTTGAAAGTCTCTACTTTTCTATTTGCACCACTTTTCTTCTTGAATATCCATCTACATCCAATGTGCCTGACATCTTCAGGTGGATCTAAAAGTTTCCAGACAGAATTGGAATACATAGATTCCATTTTTTGGTTCATGGCATCTTGTCATTTCTCCTTTTTAGGATCATCCATTTTTTCTTCTGAAGATAATGGATCGTCCTTATCAGTGTCTGACACTAGGACATGTGTTTCTAGTTCATAGCGAACTGGTTATTTCTCAATCCTCCCATTACGACGTTGGACCAGAGTTTCCTTTACAAGAACTGTGGTTTTCCTGGTTTGTCATTTATCAAAAGAAATTGAAAGTGTTCTGATCTCATCAGCCGCTAATTCCTCGAGAACTACTTTACATATAGTCATGCTCTAGAGACGAGGTTTGTAGTTTTGCATATAGTCATGCTTAAGGAAGGTTACATTTGTCAATACAAACAACTTTTGATCGTTATGACTATAAATACACCCACCTCAAGTCTCTGGAGCATAGCCAACGAATATGCATACTCCATACCTTGAATCTAACTTTCTAGTCTTGGATCTAAGAACGTGAGCCGGACACCTCCATATACAGAAATGGCGTAAACTAGGTTTGGAGCCATTCCATAAATCTAAAGGCGGCTTACAGACTTAAAGGGTACTACAATCAAAATGTAAGTTATCGTGTGTAGTGCATATGTCCTAAATGTATGTGACAGTGATGAGTAGCTTAACAAGGACCTAACCATATCCAATAAGGTTTGGTTTCTCCTCTCTATAACACCATTTTATTGTAGTGTTCCAGGTGTTGTGAGTTGGGATAGGTCTCTATACTCTAGCAAATAATCATTGAATTCTAAATCCAAGTATTCACCTCCTCGATCGGGCTGAAGAATTTTCAATGATTTAGACTTTCTTTGCCTTAGGTAAGTATATTCATATCTTGAGTAATCATTAATAAAAGTGATGAAATACTCATACACATCTTTAGTTGTACATTGATCGGTCCATAGACATCACTATGTATTAGTTTAAGTGGTTCCTTGGCTCTTAGGCCCTTTCCTATGAAAGATATTTTAGTCATTTTTCCCTCTAAACAGGAAGAGTTCTAACTTTTAGTTTTTTTAAAGTACCATGCTTTGTTAACATGCTAAACCTATCTAGATTAATATGTCTCAACCTAAGATGCAAAAGATATGTGTTATCATCATCATGAGAAACTATTTGTCATTTGTTACTTTTAGGGTTTGCTACTTTAAATAATTCAAAATTATTTAATGCGTGTTCAATTGGTTTATGCATATACAATCCGTTGATAATTTTTGCATGATAAATATTGAATCTGTTCTATGAAATAATAAACTCTTGTTAATAAAAGAAACTTCGAATAATTGTTCTTGCAAAATGATACAAAAATCAAATTTCTTGAAAAATCAGGTATATAATAAACATTGTTCAAAACTAAATAATTATATCCAAACGGTAAATGGACTGTCCTTAATGCTTTAGTTGACACGAGCGCACCACTGACAACTCTCAAAATGACCTCGCCATCAGCCAACTCCCTTGATGAATCAAGCATCTGTAAAGAAAAACATACATGATTTTCTGAATCAAGTATCCAGGATGATAAATCATATTCCACTAAACAAGATTCAAGAACAAGTAAATCATATTTACCTTTCATTTTCAGCTCGGAGAGATATTTCTTACAGTTTCTCTTCCAATGACCTTCACCCCACACTGAAAACATTTTCCCATGGGCTTGCTACCTTTCTTGTTCTTCTTGGCTTTTGGTGATGTCTTGGCTTTCTTCCATTTATTATTTTTACATTTACCCTTACCATTGATCATCTTCCTCTTGTTCTTTTTAACAACAGTGGAAAAAGGCTTTTGCTCAACAATATTTAGCTCGCTCTCTTTGGTCATTCTAAGGTTTAGTGACTCAAAATTCTACAGTTCATTCAACAATTGGGTCATGTTGAATTACAACTTGTTCATAATACAGTTAATCGTGAACGCAGAAAAAAGATGGTGTGAGCGACTCAAGTATAATGCTAACTTGAGTCCGCTCATCAATAGTCTCCTCATGTACTTCTATCTCACGTATTATGTTGATCAGTTTAAAACATGTTCTCGAACAGAAGTACCCTTTCTCATCTTAGTTATCATATGTCTCCTAGTGGCCTCATGGCGACTTAGATCGGACTGCTGCCTAACTATAACCTACAGAGATCCCATAATCTCATAGGCAGTCTCAACGTTTTCATGCTTGGTTCTCATAACATCATTCATGCTCACAAGCATGCAGCACTTCGCCTTGTTGTTTGATATGATCCAAGCATCATATTTGTCTCTAACATTCTTAGGGGCATTAGCAGCGGGCTCCTCAGGACATTATTCATTAAGAACAAACTTATGGTTCTCACAAATCAACACTAAGTTCATATTTGATTTCCAATGTACGAAGTTATCACTATTAAATTTCTTAAGAGCGAGTAAAGCGGTAACGTGGTTGCCCATCGTAGACCTAATAATGATAACTGAAATTTTAAACATACAAGATTCAGTATAATTGATAAATATCTAGAAGTTGAAAAGTAAACATGATGCATGAATGTAACACAATAAACACACAAGTTTAACATTTACTAATCATGGCAAAACAACCCACTGATTAATGAAATGCCTTAGGGTCAGTCACATTAACCTTAGAGTGTCTATGAGTTATTCTCATCCTTATTAATTAAAACTTAAAATATCTCATATTTTTTCTTTTAACAATATGGTATCGCTTGTTCGGTCAAGTCACAACTATCCACATGAAAGCTTAATTGTGACTTCGTGAGTGTAACCATTCATTTCAGATTTTATGACTTCATTTAGAATATGTCGCCTTAGGGTCGGTCAAAACTAAATTGCATCACTTCCTCCTATCTTCTTAAGAAGTCCAACTTTGGTATTGGTACAGCTCGAAACCTTCTTTAGAAGGATGAAAAAGTAGCCATCTCGAGGCCCTTACTGCACTACACGATGTTGTACTAATGATGGAGATCATAGATTACATTGACATGTTAACCTTCTCCCACTCACTATTTTAGGATTATGTGTGTTCATTTTTAACTAATTAGTTAATTCCAAATTAATCATTGCTTAAAATAATAATCCAATGAATATTTAATAATCATTTATACCAATCTCATTGGTCTAAGTTCATTTAACCTTCTAAAGCGCCTAAGTCATACTTAGATGAACTTAGATTAACTAATTAATTATATTCATCAAGTTTTAATAAAACTCTTTTACTAATGTCGGTTATCCTAAAGGTTACTATAGCTCTTAGTGTGGTGTGATTACCAAGTTTTAACTAAATAAAACCTAGAAGTTTTCATGCTATTGATTTCATAAAACAATACATATAAACATATTAGGACAATCCTAATAAAACATGTTTCTACTAATTCGATGCATGATCAAATAAAATTGTGTTGAATTTTCATATATGGTATGTGATCAACTAATGCATTAACACATTATCAAATATAATAATTAAAATAATTATTTAAAAATTAAATAAAGTAATAATGGACAAAGTGACTCTTGGGTATTTTCAAATTAGAACCCTTAAAATAAAGAAATAAAATTATAAAGGTGACTTCAAGAATACATATTTTTCAAATATTATTTTCTCTTTCTGATGTTCATCCTTATATTCTTCAAGTTTTGAACAAAATTCTATTTAATTTAACTATTTTTCTTAATTAAAATTAATTTCTATAATTATCTCTTTAAAATTAGTTGACTTTGACTTAGTAATATACCCAAAAATCCTAATAAAATTATTTACAAATGTACATGGTCTGGTTCTTCCCCCAAGCCTCAGTATCATGAAAAAATAATTAAAAAAATACATGCTCTTGAGAAAGAGCATGAAACCTGTAAAATTCTTCCTTCTAATAAAATTAAAAATGTTAATAACATCCAGCAGTACGTGAATGGTACTAATAAAATCAGGGAGTATAGCCAGTCTAGTATCCCTAAGAATTCCTTTTCTAGATCATCTACTAATGATCAAGACCTTAGAATTTGAATAGAACAAGGACTAAAAAATTTAAAAATTAAAAGTTTAAAACCTACAGGCATAGGCATAAGTTCTCAAGTTAGTCAGCTAATCTTTAATAATAAAGTTGAACAATCTAACAAAGTTAAAACACCCATTAATAATCAATATCTTAGGATTCTAAAATTAGAACAAGAATTAAAAAATGTAAAATTTTAAAATTTTTAACCCAAATACCCTAAACCAAGAATGCAAACCAGATTGGGCAAGTCTAAGTCAACACAATAATGACCCAGCCAATCTTGATAAACGTAATAGGTTTAGAGATTCATATAACATGGATCAAATAAAAAACATACTTATTGGATAGAATGCGTTCATGCAAAAATATAGATTTGACATATTTTTCTTTGATTATATTAAGGATAAGGTTGATGTTCCTAATAAACCTAAACCTAATGAATCTCTGGAAGAAAAAACCTTTAATAAATCTTTCAGATAAAACTACTTTAAATATTGTTCCTCTTAATAAACAGATTGATAAAATGCTTCAAGAATTTATGAATAAATATGTTAAATCATTTTCTTCTGTTAAGATTGTTAGCCAAAACAGTCGTTTATAATTTGAAATCAAATCTAAAAAAAACTGATGAAATACTATAAGAATTGAAGGGAATCAATCAACACAATAATTCAGATTCAAAAAGACATAGGTTAGAATCCACCTATGAATCATCCACAATAAGTGAATTTCAAACATTAATAATATTGAAGAATCATTTAAAAATTTAAAAATTAATAAATTGAAAAATAAATGGCATAAAAAGTCAATTCATCTTGATTTCCAAATTACTAAGAATTCATTAGTTAATCAATTTTCTGTGTCTGCAAAAAAATTATACGAATGGAGTATTGATGGTTTTTCTGAACAGGAAGTCCTTAACAAACTGCAACACATGGCAATGGTAGCTAACAGCTACATTACCACACACAATTTACTTCACAATGAGGTAATCAATTTTTTAGTCACATGATTCACATTAATGCTCCATTCCTGGTGGGGAAAAACATCTTACAGAATAATCCAAAAATATCATTCTTTCAGCAGTAAAGATTGATGCTGAATGGAACATGACTATTGGAGATGATCAGGAAACAATACATGATGCCATCAATACACTCATTTACATAATAATTGAACACTTCATTGGAACGCCAAGTAATGTTACTTCGTAGTAATTATTGTAATATAGGTGAGACTATTATAGTCTATATTACATAGGTCATTATTAAGGACTGTTCTAATTTTGTGTGTGAACAAATTGGGTAGTCCATTAATAAATTTTTCTTTCCAGAATGGTTGATTACTATCATCCATTGTCATTATTTTGGACAAAAATATATTTTTGTACTAGTGAAAATCACTTAGGATTGGACACCTAAGATTTGTTAATTGATCATGGATGCACAAAGTAATATTACTGGCATTCTAATGAAGTGTTCAATTATTATGTAAATGAGTGTATTGATGACATCAAATAGTGTTTCTTGAACCTCTCCAATAATTAGGGTTCTTTCAGCATCAATCTTAACTGCTGAGAGGATAGTATTTTTAGATTCTTTTGTGATATATTTTTCCACTAGGAATGATACATTCATGTGAATCCTGTGACTAAAAGATTGATTACCTCATTGTGAGGTAAAATGTGTGTGGTAATGTAGCTATTGACTACCATTGTCATGTGCTGCAATTTATTGAGAACTTTCTACTCAGAAAGTCCATCAATATTTCATTCATAGAATTTTTCTACAGAAACAGAAAATTGATTAACTAAAGAATTTTTAGAAATATAGATATCAGGAGGAATTGGCTTTTTAAGCCATTTCCTTTCCAATTTATTAATTTCTAAATTTTTAGATGTATCTTCAATATTATCAATGTTTGAAGATTTATTTATTGTGGATGACTCATAGATGTACTTTGACCTATGACTTTCTGAATTTAAATTATTGTCTTGATTGAAGTTTATTAAATTTCAATAAAATAAAGGAGTCTTTATGTCGCGTTACAGAGGGCCTCGTTTCAATCCCAATCATTCTCCGTTGCTGTTGCAGGGAAGATGATGTGTTTTTTATTAAACAAAATGATAGGGAATAATATACAAAAAATGAAGACAAGTGAAATGGATTACATAGTTTTAGAAAGCTCTAAAAGTTGAAATTAACAAAAAAATAAACGGTTATAAACAAATGGTTTAAATTGAACATTTTAAATAGTTTAAGAAATGAATTGCAATCTAAGAAGTTTTGATTTTAATGTATAACTTAGTGTTAATTTGAAAGTGAAATTATATTTAACAGCTTTACACGATAAATTTAAGGGGAAAATCAGATGCATAGCAACCCATATTTAAAACACTTCTAGTTTTCTACTTACAATAACAGTGATGATGATGAGGAATATTTACATTATATACCGGGAAAATAAGGCATTAAGCAATTTACAGCAAATTCATTAGAAGGTTTAGTGTTACAATTAATCTCCTCAAAGCCTATAGTACCTACAAACCTTCTCAATTCTAAAAGCCTTAAGGAGGAGCTTTGATAGTCGGAAAACAACCTTCGCTCTACAAATATTGGTTAGTCGTCATCTGATAAGCAAACAATATCTGTTGCACCACTAGTATGATGAATTGTGTTAGCAGGCACGCCTTTCGTTGGCAAAACGTGAACAGCTGCTGAGTTAAAATTTGGACGTAAATCTGACAGTAAGGGCAAACGATTTGGAAAACTTCCAACAGCTCTACTATTCACATCCATCAGCAGTGCTAATGCAGATAAGGGCTGGTTTGATTGCTGTACAGATGATGGCAGTTGGGGTTGAAGCTGAGCAACTGAGGGAGAGACTGGTGATAGGTTAGTAGATCCATGCTGACTTGGCATACCACGTGGGAACGATGGACTGGCTGTAGATGGTCGGAAGGGTTGTAGATGAGGGGCAGGAGCACGAATATTAGCAGTGCTGCCAACTTGAAGATTTCCTATGGCAGAGGTGATGGAGCCAATATGGGGTGGTCTAGCCGAAGTGCTAGGGGAAAGTGAAGATGGATGATGCACAGCATGTGAAGGACTTGCGCCTCTAGGGTTAGGTGGATGGCTAGTCTGTAGGTTGGCTGAAGGGGCAATTGGCGGTTGCAATGATGAGGGACGGACTAAAGGAGAGGCCGGCCTCTGGCCATTTTGCTGCAGTGATAGGCGAAGGAGTTGCTGTGTGAAACTGGAATTAACATCTGAGGAAACAAAATATGGCATGAGCCGTGAGGGTTTTAGTATTCCAGAATATGCAAGAAGCATGTAGAACATCGATTCACATCAACATGTTATGAAAGGAGACAAATTATTGAAAAGCAATAAATAATTTGGTTTAACTGGTTTTAATCCACCATAAGCAAAGCCAACATATATCTATCTCATGCAGTACTTTGTCCAAAGATGAGGGTTGCAAATTTCTTGAGTTCCACTAGCAAAAAATCACAGCCAACATAAAAACAAAGCAGAAAAGATCTTATTGGCTTCTCAAGTCTGTAACTCCCAGCTGTTATCTAACTCAGTTTAGAGAAATAAATCACATAAAAGTATAAGGTTGTGGGTATATAACTAACCTCGATGCATCCCTGATGCTCCAGATGTCCTAATATCTGTGCATTTTGACCTGAAAGCCTCAGCCAATAACTTATTCATCAGAACTGTGTTATAAATTGCATCCATATCCTTCTTTTCAAGGACAAATTCAGCCTCACACTCCTGCAATTTAATGCCATACTTTCTTCGAACCTCCTCCAACTCCTTCTCACAATCAGATTTCAGCTGCAGCTTCTGCTCAGAAGAGAGTGTTTTAAGCTAACGGATAAAAGAATAGGTATTGATCCTACAAAAAGCAATTTTTTTGGTGTTACAGCTAACCTTTTCATCATAGGTTTTGATGGTTTCCTTTGCTTCCATGCATATCCTTTCCAATTCACTTTGAAGTGGATCATGATGCAATTGAAGGGGCATTTGGGACATCACAGGCTGTGCAGTATGCATAATGCCATTACCAGTTTCGGAAGTAATGAATGTAGTACTTATGCCTGTGCCTGAAAGAGGAGTTTCCAATTCACCAATACTAATATCAGCAGGCTGATGCGATTCAATGCATGATACAGGTTGTGGACCATCTTGACTCAAGAGTCCACCAGAATTATCAACTAGCACAGTTTCCTGGGCACGTTGACAAGAAGCAAGGCCTTCGCTGCTACAGAGATCATCAGCTCCACCAGATGAAAGTTGAAAGCAACCAGATGGCACCATTGGTACTAAAATCTCTGTTGATGGTGCTTCATGATTGGATTGATCAACTGGAAGAAGCTGTGGACATTCAACGCCTTGGCGAGTATTTTGCACTTCACTTGGTGCTGTAAGTAAAACTTGCACTGGAGTCAATGATGGCACGCATTCATCTTGGGTTGCCTGAATAAAAAGGGATTGAATGAAAATGTCGCACATAACTTTGAAAAGATGCCTAAACAACTGCCGTGCTATTATTCACACATATATACTTTCATATGATTTCTCCACGGGAAGAAAGATGAAATTTTATGCCTAACTGCTATTATTCACACATATACTTTCATATGATTTCTCCAGGAGAAGAAAGATGAAACTTTATAGAAAAAGAACATCTGCAGAAGTTAACAATAATCCATTATCTTTCATGTACCCATTCTGGGTTCCCAACATGTCGTCCCGCCCCTCATCTGGATATGGGGAAAGACAAGTGGAGGAAATGTAAAACTATGATTTGTTCATGAGATCATTATTATTCCTCAAAATATAACTAAATAATAATATTTTGGCTAAAATGTAAAAGCAAACCGCAGTATGGCTGTTTGTACAACCTCTATAATTTTAGCCAATTTAGTACATTAACTTCCACTTTTTGCCATCACAAACTTCTATTACAATTTTGAAGTCTCTAAACATAAAAAATCACTAAAAACTCAAGAAATATTCAATTTAGTTCTTAAAAAAGACTGAATGATAGTTTTAAATTGAGAATATAACTGCCATACTAAAACTCAAGAAATATTCAACTACATACATTTAAACTAAAACTACGTCCAACTGCCATATCACCTCATTCAGAAATAAGTTGGACATGGAAGCATATGTAGACAATATGTAAAGGATCAAAATTAACATATTGGTAGGGTAGAAGGGGTGTAATTGCAAAACAACCAAACAGAGTTAATAAATTGGCAAACATTATTTTGGAGGGGTGTTATATTGTAAAACAGTCAAATTACAAGGGTGTCATTGCAGTAAAGCCTACTATCTTTAGAGTAAAAAAATCATTTTGTAGCAACAATAAAGTAGTCCACCAAGGCAGAGAGAGAGAGAGAGAGAGAGAGAGAGAGAGAGAGAGAGAGAGAGAGAGAGAGAGAGAGATGAATTGTTATATGAATGGAGAATATATAAGGTTCTATACCTGATTTAATGGTCCTGAACCACCTTCAGTCAATGTCAACATGTGCTGCCCTGACGGTAAGGACGCCTGTGACATCTCATAGGGAAGACGGATTTCATTGTCGGCATTAACCACGTCATCATGCTGATCGAGTCTAGAAGCATTATCTTCAACCATAAGACCTGTTCCATCATTCTGACCAATGCTGTTGTCCACCTCCACCACTTCATTATTAATTCTTTCATTTGTTTCTTGTGAAATCCCTCCAACAGGATTGCTTAAAGTGCCTCCACTGTGAATTTGTTCTTCAACTGATGGAGGATCAGAAGAAAGAAGATTCTCAGGTTCAGTCCTAGGAACTGTTGACAGAACTTCCTCATTCAGCATGCTTACTATGGTTTCACTTGGAAAATTTTCAGCACCATCACTGGAACTGACAACATCTGGCGCTCCCCCTGGAACTTCCCCAGCAGGTATGTCAGTTGTACCACCATCAATACTTTGCTCTTCAAAAGCTAGTGAACTTGGAATTAGAACTCCATCTGGACCTTCATGCAAAATAGCAGTTTTAGGCTGTATGCATGAAATCTCTTTATCAGGCATGCTTGATGAGCCCGCATTGGAGATCTGTTCCCCAGATGTAGGTGGTGGTATATGATCAACATTCTTTACATGGCCGATGGAACTATGTGTTTCCGCAACTTCCTGAAGACCCCCTTCATTTGTCTTGCTTGATATAACTCCACCAAGCACTTCTTCCACGGAACAAGGATTTATATATGTCAAGGTCTCTTGAGCACCACATGGACTATTAACTCTGTTATGCTCCATGATCCCCGAAGCAGATGCTCCCTCAGAAACCACTGTATTCAATTCATCAATATCATAATTGTGCCCATTCCATGTTTCAACAATGTGACTGCACATAACAGCTTCATTAGGAACAATATCTGGAAATCCAGATATTCTGACTCCAGCTTCAGGCAAGTTTGAAACAGGTGCAACCTTCTCAGGACTATCATCAACCGTAACTCGCTCGGTTGTCTGCCAGATTTTATCCCCATGCTTAATTTGGATTGCAGTTTGCTTGTTTAATAATTCTACCTCGGCCCAGGTCCTTAATTTTTCCAACCAATCTGCCTCCCTCTCAAGCGCCTTCGTTCTTGCAGCCAGATACATTTCCTCAAGATTTTTGAGGCGTATGTTCATTTGGCAATTCTGTTGTAAAATATTCTTTTCAAAATCATTTTTCAATATCTCGAGTTTAGCTGTTCGTATTGAAGCATTACTATGCAAATAGGAATGTACAATGGCTGACTCCACCTGATACTTTTTTTCTAGCTGGATCTTTTCTTCCTCAAAAGTTTTCTTAATTTCATCCAGTTCTTCCTGCTGCTTCTGGGTAAGTTTTTCCAACTTCTTACGGAACCTTTTCTGTATTTCCTTGACACTCTTTGATAAGTCTTTCTGTGCCAATTTGGATTCCGGTGCAAATTCTGGCCAGAAATCGACCTGCTTGTCAAAGCACATTGGATTAAGCGAGCAATCGTCAACTTCAACCTTGACCTTGTGAAAGTTCAAGGTTGTCAACTGTGAAGCCGGTGAGTTCTTTGAAGCAAAAGCAGACGGATGTTCTGTAACCTTGCTTTTGGATGTATGGTATAAGAATGTTTTCCTTAGACACCTTAACATTGAATAAACATAGTCTGCCTCTTCTTTTGTGCAGTCAAAATTGAGATGCTGCTTAGAAAGTGCCAGTGATTCTTTGTGGTCGATTTTGTGTTTCAACAAAGAAGCTGCAGTCCAACACTGCAATTTGAATGGTATCATTTGGTCAAAAATATTCAACTAGATATTAATATCCATGATCCAATGTATAAAGCATTAAGCGCCAAGCCTCTCCCAGGGAGTAAGCACTCCGCGCCACATTAAGTGAGGGCTTAATCGATGCTAAACGCGTTATATAAATGACTCTTTAAAAATCATATACATATGAATATACATATACATATACATATGAATATCCATATACATATATATATATAATTTTCAGCCCTCCAGCTTCCCTTTTGCCACTCTCAAACAAGAAGGCAAAATAGAGAAGTTCCATGTTACCATTTAAAACAAGCACATAAATACTGACATTTCAACCTGCCAAACCGTTTGGTATAACCACAAACAGATTGGCATATCATCAATCGAGAAACAAAGTGAGAATAAAGCAGACAAAAGACAAGGCAAAGAACACTAACCAAAGATATCTGGAACGCCTGAAGAATAGTTGCTGGTTCTCTGGTAACATGATGATTATTAATAACATACTCCAGAAACTTTTCAACCATATGCTTGATGTTCTCCTGCAATGCAGTAAAATGTATCAGATACCATAGAAATACACAACATGAGCATGCTCTCTATCAGCAGTACACCTTTCAGGCCAGTTAATGTTGTAGAAAGTAAAGAAAAGGGTGGTTTGAGGATAGGGAAGTTGTTCATTAGAAGCGAGGCTATGGTAGGTATGTGTCTTTAGAGGTTCCCTATTCAAGGTAATTGTCCTTGGCTTCAGTCATTACAAACACTTATGCGATTCACTATAATGGTTGGGCATGGGAGGCAATTAGTAGTTGAGAAGATACGAACATTTTGCACCACAAAGCAGAAATGAACTCTTGATTCAGGAAAATAACATTTTAGGAGGCAATGACTATCGTACCGGAAGTTGTAGAACGACACACAATTTAGATATCTCTGGACTCAAAAGAACATGGAGACTCTTCTGTGCATCATGCAGCGCACTTCGTTCCCCAGATTCAACTCGGCCATCTTCAGGTATCTCTAAGATATCATTGGCCTCGTGAGATGATGTTTCACGAAGAGAGTTTTTGTCACGGGCAGTAGACCTTGAAGAAAAGTGAGACACTGTAGCTGCAACTTCAGAACCACCTGCATAACAGATGTTTTAGAAGCAGAGAATTAATAAATTATTTTAAACCAATACCAAAATTCTAAATTCAGCATGGCACTTAAGGAGGGTAACAAACTGGTATAAGAAATTTGGCATATTACCATCCTTTTCCCCATCAATCATATTAAGCCCGAGTCCAGCTTTTGCAGAAGTTTGAACTCCATCACCATTTGGCACCTTCTTGCGCTTCCTCACTACATCACTCTCAAGTTCGAGTTTCTTTGGGAACTCATCTATATTTTGAAACCTTTTCCGGTTCCTCTGGGTCGAAACAGAAGAGTATTTCCATGGAGGATGCTTTCCCTCCAACAGTTTGGTCCAGAACATATGGGGTAAGGATTCAACAGTTGATGGAATCTTCAGCTCACCAAATAAAGGATAATTCTTACAGTAGATTCCTTCACTTTGTTGAACTTTCAACATGAAACGTGAATCATGAGTGCAAGAGCTTCCATCATTTTCTGGAAGAACAGACATCAAATCCTTCATAACATCTTCTAGAAGTGATTGGTCAGCAGAGGTTGCTGCACTGGAAGCTTGAAGATCTTTCTCATGAAACTTTTGCAAGTTATCAAATAAATAAGATGCACCCCACATAAGCAGCATATGACTGGTACTCGGGCTAATATTCTGTAGATTGCTATCGAAAAGTTTGTTTTGCGTGGCAAGAATTAAAACTTTTTCCTCCACAGTACAAGATGAATATAGACGAAATATTTTAACCTGCTCATATCTTGAGTCCATTGTTATCCTTTGCAGGGCTTTTAAATCATTCACTGGGGTCCAGTCACTATCAAATATGATAACGTTATCAACTGATGACAGTTTGACACTGGAATGACAAGCACGGACCTCTAATAAAAACACAAATCTTCCATACTCCTTGTTGTTAAACTTGTTCAGAGCAGCTTGTTTCCTTGAATGGAGAATACCCCCATCAATGCGTTCATAAGAATCCAGCCCAAACCTTTGCCGCAAGAAGTCATCCAAAATATCTCCAATGGAATCCCTTCCAGAACCGCTAACTGACTGCAATAAGAAGTATTAACAAAGGACATTCACAAAAAAATACCTATACATGCACAATAAACAACTTGCAGACACAAAAGAAGATAAAAAAGGTACATTCAATCAATAACTATTTCAGAAATTACAAGAAAACACTAATAAAACAAGTTGTGAGTTGTAATGGAGAAAAGGTATAACTACAAGGGTTTGAACAAAAATATTATTTGTTATATTTGAAACATAAATATTATTATAATCAGATAAATGCCAAGATCTGTTTGGTTATCATGTTCAAAGATGACATTGACCAAGTTAGTGAAGTGATAAAAACAGTACACCTAGTAATGTCAAGGTCAAGGTATCCTGTTCAATTCATGTCTCACCATCGTCAATCAGCTCTTACCCTGCACAAAAATTAAACTGCATTTTATCTGTTTCAGTCTAAAAACTTGTACATAGAATATCCGCTTTTGAAATTCGATGCCAGGAGGTCAGAATAATCTTAGTTCTTAACAGAATAACATAGCTACCAGAAGAATGATGTAACGCAAGGGAAGAAGCTTAACCTTATCACATCATTCAAACATGCTTAAGTCAAGAGTTCAACAGGAACACCAATGCAAGAAATTATCAACAAAAAACTGGGAAAATACACCAGAATAGGTTATAAAATTAGCCACCTGAAAAAGAATTAGAACCCTCAAGCCTCGCTTCTTCATCTCCATAAGCATGGCATCAAGAATTTGTAGCTTGCCACTTGCTTTTACTCCAACATCCAGATATTCTACCTCTTGGAGACCCTTTGTTAGCAAGCTTTGAAGCGAAGGATCAACTACGTAGGGATGATTACAGCACTGTCCAAAAATAACATTTCTTTTATCAACGACAGAAAGCTTTGATAGACTATCTAAAATCCCACGTGAGGAAACAACAAGCACAAATCAAAACTTAAAGTGATATGACCAAATCAAAAGCAGGCCAAAAACTTTCTACACTAAATTTACCAGTTTCTCCTTGCTGCTCACAAAGGTATTAATTATAAAACTTCACTAGATCAAAGAATTCATGTATGTCGTTCAGTTTTCTGTATTTCTACACTAGATTTACCAGTTTCTCCTTGCTGTACAAAAAGGTATTAATTATAAAACTTCACTAGATCAACGAATTAATGTATGTCGTTCAGTTTTCTGTATTTCGTCAAACACCCTCACATTTCTTTTTTTTTTTTAGGAAAGAGAAATATTATATATATAAAAAAAGAAAAAGAGAATGTACAAAGAAGGTTCAGAGGAAAAGAATTCCTAACCAAACACCAAAAGACTATTGTTAGTCTATACAAGCAGCCATCCAACCACAACTGAGTATAAATAAAGGAACATCCTTCAAAGTCTTAGTGTTGGCTGCCCAAAAAGAAGTGAAAAACTGTATTTTCTCCCAGACTGTATCAACATCGTCTGAAGTTTCTTCAAAAATTCTTTTGTTCCTCTCTAGCCAAATTCTTTTGTTCCTCTTCAAAAACACCCTCACATTTCTTACTTCAAAGAAACCATAATAGAAAATGGGCCTAGGTCCCCAGTCTATATCATCATACTTCATGCATTATTGAACAAATTTAATTTATCCGTTCTAGGCATCATTCATTCAGTACCAAATTTACTCCACGGCAAATAGATGAGGATATGCCAATAGAGTAATTATGGAATCAGGTACCTCCTTTTCAAAAGTGAGGTCCGCATCCAAAACTTATATCCAAGTAAAGGAAGTGCATTTAAATGGAAAATTTTAATCCCCACCCCAATAGTAAATTGAGCGCCTAGGTCCCAAGCAAATATGAAATGATGCGAGGGATTCATAACCCAACCTTCCTAGTAGATATAAGAATATCGCGGAGGACACCAACAGGATCATTCTTTGAAGAAGAGCAAAGTGATATGGAGTTTGAAAGTAGAGCAGCACAATACTGCTCAAGCTGCACATTTGATATCCGCACAGGAACCCAATACTCGGCAAACCTAGAAGTGCGTGAATATGCAATATGCCTAGAAAACCTCTCTTTCAATTTCCCCATGTTGTCATCAGAACTTATTATGTGGTCATCATCATTACCCGATTCACCGTTGAAGTCTAACAGAGAAAGCACATTACTGTACTCATCTTTGCAATCCTGCAAAATCAATAAAGCACCGGATAAGCGAACTGGTCAGGAAATACTATAAAGCACAAGAGGAAACAAACCTTCAATTGACCAGCGAGAAGAAGAAGCCTCATATCTGTAGTTAGCGTCTTAATTTGTTCAAAATGTGATGAAGTTATAGAGCCTTCGCAGTGGTCAACTACTATTGTTTCCCATCCTATGTTCCTCAACACATCTAGATCCTGAAAGACAATAAAAAGAGGTCAACAGAATACATATAATGAGTTGCAAGATGATAATCTTGCATTGAGGCAAAACTTTTTCATGAAAAAATTGAAGAAAAATCTATATTGAAACAAGATAATAGTTGCAGCAGTTTACACAGAAGAATAGAACTATAACTTGCTGAGGGGACAATAATCTTTGTGCCATAATAACTAATAGAACTATCTACCACTTCTCGAATCCACAAGAATCCTCTCAAAGAAAAATTAATGTAGCTGAAAAGAAATACCTCCACTATTATTTCTGACAGGGTTATAAGAACCTGAAACAAGACGCAGCCACCCTCCTCATAAAACTCCAACGTTCTAATGCTTCTGCGTTTCATTTTGTTTCCCTTGTAAACCACCACATTAACAGATGGTGCAAAACGCAAGAACTCATTTTCCCATAAACTGAGTGCCGTAGAAGTTGAGATAATTAAAAAAGGCCGATACACATCCCGATGCAAAGTTATAATAAATGCAGCAACCTTCCTCATTTGCTCCTGAAAAAAGAAAGAAAAACTATAATCATTTGACAGCAACTTCTCGGCACACAGAACTCCAGATCTCTGAAAGAGCAGAATCTATAGTCTCAACAAATATATAGTCATAACATACTTATTAATTGTCCATGGCCATGGGATAAATGTTAAGTTATAAATTATGAAAGTATTTAAAAGGATATACTCTTCTGACTCTCATCAACCAACACTTCACAAGTTAAGTTATAAATTATAAAAGAAAAGAAGAAAAACAGACTTCACAGTTGGTCACACTCATGGCATGTGTCAAGTGCGAAACAGGCAAACAATACTAAAAAGAGCAGAAAATTGATACAGCAGCAGAAAAAGATTCACTGAGGAGATATTGACTAACATATCTAAACGTGCACGTTGGTTTCAACATAAACATTGCAATATGATAAACCAAGAAATCAAATGAAAGAACCAAATAAAGTGACTGAACATGTTCATTTCACAATAGGAAGGTCTGATCCAATTCATTAATTCAAGGATAGTAAAATATAAACTATTCACTACACTACATCTATCAGAAACCACAAAAACTACTTGAGTTTTTCAACGAAATTCAGTATTTGGTTTATTCCCTTTCGATGAATACACATACGCCTTTATATTGGAACCTTCATCAGTAAAGTGAATAGACAATCACAATTAGACATTAAAAACAATATGTTCACATCCATAAATTCCACATTCATTCAGATACTAAATTTATAATCACATCGCATCACCATATTGGCGGAATTAAACAAGTAATATCAGACTGATATATTATCATTTATGCTTCCATCAGACTAATTAACCCTATCCTTCACATTTTATTTAATAAGAAACATTATCTAGCCTGGGTCATTGGACTCTCTCATCTCGTCAAATCCTTGATATTAATAATCAAACCATACTCTAATATGCTGAAATGCCAAAAAAAGTACATTTTTTTACCCACCTGATCATCAATAACAACAGCATTCTGGCCTCTGTGCCAATATTCACGCAGTTTGTTAACATAGTCTAGATAATTATTGTCCATTCCCGATGAATTTCCAGCGTTCAGCTGTGACAATTTAACCGGTACAGTTCTTTTCCTCTCCAGTATCTGAAGGTACAAACCAACATGATTTACAGAAAAAAAATCACGCCATAAAATAAGATGAGTTAAATCGTACCTAGCCATAAAATGTTTTGATTTGTGCAGATTTATAAATAGATAACGTAACTTCTGCCAACCTCAAATTTACCATTATTCAAAATTTAATAGATAAAAGTACTTCCAGAAGGTTCTGGCATTTCTAGAGCATCATAAATAGAGGATACTATTCTGACATTCCAATATTATTTCTAAAACCACCCTGATCACCATATTGTTTTGTGCTAGATTTGCAAACTAAGTGTCATTTTGTGGGATTAAGATTGAATGTAGATTTTGCATTTTAATACAAAAGCCGAGAAGAAATGGAGGTAAAATGGACAAATTAGTTATTAGATGAAGTAAGCAGAAGAACAATTACATTTTTGAAAACCTAAACCCTCAGCTTATTATATGGACTAAAAGATATTTTTTAACCCGCTGAAATGATAATCAATTTATCCTCTATTATATCCATATCTCCATCAGAGGCGGATGCTAAAATGAAGATGTCAATTTTTTTCCAACAATTTATGGTCTCTAACAACTATATTTTTCTAATGAAACTGACTCTGTTTCATGTAGAAAACTTAGAATTGGCAGCTGATAATGCTTTAAATGCTATACTTTCAAGAGTAGAAGAATTAACAGATGCATAACTAATTATGAACAAACATCAATTTAGATACCTTATTAACTCGAGAAAAATAAGAAGTTACTTTTGCCATTCTGCGACGATTTTCATAATCCTGTATTAGGCCACGACCTTCCGCTGATCCTAAAAATGACGCATTCTCCAACTCCCATGTGGCATGCTCATAATCAAGCCCACGCCATTTCACAAGCCATTCATATTGGCAACCCAGCTTCTCCCTGCCAAGCTCCCTATCGGCACAACTCGTGGGAGAAAGTAGCAATCTTTTATGTAGCAAACGATGTGGCAGAGCCCAGTCCTGCTTCCATCTTGGCACCTGAAAGCATAAATTATCACCTAAGAATACGAGTCATATCACTAATATCCAACTATCATAACTCCATTCTCTAACTATCCTTCTTTCCGTTAATTTGAGGGGTGGAGGAAGCAATTCAGAGAATACACTAGATGGTGGGACGAGCATCAATACTGAAAGAGTTAAACCACTCTATGTTGTTTTATCATTCAGAAGAGGCAAACTTATATTAGATGAAACAGCTCCGACGAGGCATCAAACAATGAGAGATCAAGTCACATGCAAAAGCATCTCAATCTCATCACAGCAAATTGTATCTGTCGGAAAAAGTTTGTAATTTCTTTTTATTTCTTTTTGGTATCCATAAATAAGTTGACAATTTCTATTATAGATGAAACAACACGTATCTTCATAAATATAATAAGAAACCTGATCTTTTTTGTTAAAATTTGCAACAAGGGATGGAGCTTCAGCGAGCAATTCACTATCTGGCACCCATCGATTATGAACATGAGCAAGATCTTTGTATTTAACGAAAAATTGTCTCTGTTTGTGCAATCCTGGAAGAGAGTAGCATAGGAAAAAGTCAACAGAAACGTCATAAGTTAATTAATGAAAGAGAAGCAGTTCGAATAATAGAATAGGCAAAGATATCAACATGGAAAATCTTTCCAAACATCCAACAGATAAAACTTATATTCTGATGTCATTTTCCATCCATACCATCATTGTCAGATACTTCCACTGCTCTTGCATCCCAGATTGACTCTACACCATCTGATACTGAATGCACGCCACATTCTATCTTTTTCTTAACGCAAACAAAACAGTGCCAAACTCCAAAGATAACATCGTCCAGAGGGGGATCGAGGCAAGAATGATGGAAGTTTCTTTTGCATTCTTTTCCTTCGCAACGTCTAAAAGGAAAGATGAAAGTTAAAGTACAAATCAAAAAGGAGAAAATTACAGAGTGAAGGTTTAAATGGCAGGAGTTATTATTACTAGAGTTGCATTGGATAGGATCATATAGAATTGTACTAAACATCGTGCTTTAGCAATGTACCATGACATTAGGAAATCTTATAAACTGAGCTGTATTTAGTGTGGAAGAAGAATGTACAATATATGATATAAAGCATTAATAGTAAATCAATTTACCATACTTTAAAAACTGTTATATTCCAGAACATGCAGATTATATAAATAATTCTCTATTAACTTGTTTATCAAATGCTTTATGGGATAACATCAACCTAATGCTTTATGGGATAACATCAACCTAAACCAAAAGAATTATATAATCAGAACCATTAAATGAACACCAAAGGGAACATCATTTAAGTAAAACTGCGAGAAACTAAAAAGTTTAGAGCATCTGGAAAATCCAAGGAGCAACAACAAAACCATTAGGTTGAATTACAAGAGTATGTCAATAACCTAATAATAACTGAATGATTACACTACTCTTAATTCTGATATATTGGTCCATATCACGAGAATATTCATACTAAAAAACACGACTAGTCATATCTACCCCTATTACTTGTATCAACTTCTACCGAACATTTGTTAAATTGGAAGCATTTTTAACCACTCTCCATCTTATTTTGGTAAGAATACACTGTTCCCCATCTATGCACATTGAATCGTCAATATAAATATCCTTAATACTTTGCATTATGTTCTTCAAGTCAACTTTTAGGCACAACTTCATGATAACATAAGGTCATAATGAACAGTTGTTATGGATCCTACGAGTGTCATTCAACAAAAACCTTAACTATTATAAGACGTACAGTTAGACTATTAAAAGCCTCCTACCCTGGACCAGTGGACCTTGTAACATAAATCAAGATTTAAGAAGTGAAAAAGAATAGGAAAACACATATATGAGAAACAACATATATGAAACATGGACCCACTCACATGTTACAAACATCTCATATTTCACCTGATGACCTGAATACTAAAGGCACCAGAAAATAATAGATAAGCCAATTAGCGGAGATACTCACATGAGCTTCCCTCCAAGATTACAGACGTAGCATGAACTTTGGTTGGATATTGTTTCAAGATCATTAGAAGATTCTTTTTGCATGATATCATTCTTAGAGTTTCCAGAAAGTTCCATGCAGACCCTAACTTCAGGTTCAACTCTGTCCTGAGGCAATGCACCAGAAAGAAAGTAAATAACAAAACCTGAAAGCAAATAGCAATCAGAGGAGCTAGCACAAAAGCCACTTATCAATCCACTAAGAGAGTAAATATATTGGTGTTCCAACTGTAGGATAATCACTCAAGTAAATCCAACACCGTTTGGGCCAAGCCTTACAAATCTTTACAGAAATCAGATTATTCACTGAAACACCGTCACATTATGACACCAATTTCATACTTAAACTAACAGTCCAGGAAACAGGAAACAGACTCATGCTAGATATCTTTTTGTTCAAAATATCAAATGCCTTAGACTGGAAAGATCAACCCCCCCCCCCCCTTTCTTTGTGGTGCGGCTCATGCAATATGGAGGAAGAATCAATTCTCAACTTCTTATTACACCACTCCTTCCTTTGTGGTGTAGGGTGAAGATTTGCAGATATTTTGAATTAGGCATGGGAGCATCAATGAGTTTCTAATGTTGGATGGATCTTGTTGTTTTACGGGGGCTCCTAATGCTTGGGATATCCTATTTAAGATTTTGGTGTCTTTGAAAGGAGAGGAATTACAGGCCCTTAAGTGGGGATGAATATTCTTCTCATGGATTTGGGATATTCTCATTATAGAGTTGTTTTTTGGTTCAATCCAAGATAATTGTTGATAAGGTTTGTCTTCCTTTTGTTTTTCTTTTGATCAGAATAGTCACTTTTTTTACTTCTGCTTGTCTAGACCCATTTCTGGGATTTACTTCTGATTTGTGAATAAAACTTGTAACTACATCAAGAAAACTGGGGAGAGAGAGAGAAAGCTAAAATTCACATACCCAGATGCCGAAAAGAAGTATAAAACAAAAAAAATAAGAGAAGAAAAAATGAAATAAAAAACAAACCAACCAGATCAACAAAGGTGTCATACGACTGCTGGTTTATTTTTGTGCAAGAGCAAAACTCCTGCTTTGTTGAATGATCATCTGTCCTGCAAAATATGAAAGATAGATATATGGAAGCATCAAGAAAGAATATCTACTAATGGAAACAGATGAAATATCTTTGAACGATGAATGATGAAAAAAACACAGATGCAGATTAGCTTCTTTATTATAGGAAACGAAAATTGTATTGAAAAAGAGAGAAAGAAGTACAAAAAGGGTTCTGAGGAAAAAGGTTTCCTAGCTTTTGTTTCTGTGTGGTAATAATTTTTGCAGATCAAACAGAGAAGTGGGAATTTTTTCAATTTCCTAAAAGGAGTCCATTCTCTTCTGAGCCTTGTACCATTTCCGGAAAAGTGCTAACAAACGGTTATCTATTCTTTTGAGATGTTCGATGCTAGCTACATTTTGGGTGATATGGTCTTAAAGCAATAACATGACATTTGAAGATCGTTTTACGGATGTTAATCTTTTGTGGGGTGATATTACATTCATAGCTTCCAAGTGGGGCATATACCTCGAAACTCTTTCAAAGTTACCCCTTTTTTTTGTTGTTCTCAAACTAGAGAGAATTTGTAAGTTGTAAAGTGATCTTTACTCTGTTTTGGGGGATTTCTCATCCCCTTTATCTCTTTGTCAATATTTTACATGAAATATAATTTTTGTTAGTTCTTATGAAAAAAAATATTTTCTAAAGATCAACAAGCGTGCTCTGTGTTCATATATGCATAAGCCTTCCACTGGCTGAGTGTGTGCACACACACATGCGTGTGAGAGAGACATAAAGAGATGGAGGGAGACATAAAGAGATGGAGGGAGACATAAAGAGATGGAGCGAAACATAAAGAGATGGAGCGAAACATAAAGAGATGGAGCGATGGCATCAATTTTAAATAGTTATAATATATGTAGAAAAGGTTTGTCTCTCATTTTTTTAACATACCAAGCAATAAAGCATTTTAAAGCGAAAAAAGGATGATTTTCTGCAGATCAATACCTCTGCCTCTTAGAACATGTGTTGCATGTCTCAACTAGATCACGTGTATTACACAAAGATGATGAAGAAGGCATGCCACCAGTATCTGAGTCCATAGAGTTCCTTTTTCTTTTCAAGGATGTCAACTCACAATCGCTATTCAAATTAATATGCTCAGCATTTCTCTCATTATCTACCATAGAATCTACTAATACTGCTTGTTGAATTTTTTCCTCAGAGAATTCCTTATCATCCCTTCCAAATCCGTTGGAAATCTGTTCAACCAGGGTATCATGGGATGTAGGTATACAAGAACCATCCAAGGACAGTCCCACGCCATTCCCAACTTCACATTCAGGAGCTTGCTCCCCAGAGCCATGCTTCAGACTTGAGCATTTCACTTCATTTTTCTTTAATGCTTCCTTGGTAATTTCACAAACAGGGTCATCAACTCCCACCAAATCTCCTTCTGAAGTTCTCAATTCTTCCCTCTTCTCACTGCAATCATTTTCGCCATCAATGCCACCAAGAATGAACTTGTCTATAATATTCTGCTCTTCCCGATGACCTACTGATGGAGTAGACGAAACAAACTCAGCAGTGTTTTGCAAAAGTGCAAAATAAACAAGGGAGTTTTTTTATAAGAAAAAAAGATTTGTATTGATGAGAAAAGTAATTACAAAATGGTTTGGTGGATAAGCAATCCAACCAAAAACCAAAATCAGCCTAGACAAACAGCAAACCAATCAGAGTTAATAAAGAACTAGACAAACATCCTAAAATGTTTCGACATGGACACCCAAAGAGAAGTCATGAAATAAACAAGCGAGTTGAAACAGAACCTATGTTAAAATCTAATAATCCTATCTGTAAAAAAACAGACTTTTGAAATCCAAATTATGACATGCATATAATTTAGCTAAAGATGACATAAGTTGCTTTCAATCCACTTTATTTCATATCTCACAGCATTTACCGTAGACTTCTGTTACCTAAAACACCGAGCTCCACAATATGCAGAACAGGAAACAAAATGTAAAACAAACGCGCTGCGGGAACGTGGTATGATGAGTGTAGGTTACTTCAAATCATTTAGTTGGTAAAATATATGTTAAAATTAAGCCATATATAAAAATGTTTCTTTGATGATGTTCAAGATCAAAGAAAAGTAGATTTTATACAAATTAATTCAAAATACAAGCAAACAACAAGCCAAATAGTAAGTGGTTTAATGCAAGTATGATCTGCTTGTTTCAAATATAAGCTCTTTAGTTATTGTTGACATAGTTTGGATGGTCAAAATCAACATATAATCCCAATAGGATAACGCTAGTACATTAGCATAATCCCAATAGGATAACGCTAGTACATTAGCATCTTTTCATAACAATGATTTGAACCACACTCGCCTCAAGAGGACATGACTTCATATAGATGGCAAGGAATGTCCTAGGTACTGAAAGAAGGAAAAATAATTCACACCTGCTATATTAACTTTCTTTGGTTGTTTCTTAAACAACGCCCTGTAAGCGCGAGCATCCATCCTTTTAACTCTAACCTCTCCAGGCTGCACATTATGTTTTCCACTTTTCCCAACTTCTCCTGAATTTAGTAACTGCTCAACACCCTTCTCTTTTCTATCTTCTCCTGGCCTCATATCTGATGAGCTTGAGCAACTCTTATATGATTTTTTCGATCCTGAAGAAGTGGAGGGTGACTGCTTTTTACCTCTCTCTGACCTCCTAAGAGGACTTGGCCCCTGCTGCTTTTCAGTTCTCTCAGATTTCCTTTTCACCGCAGGCGTTTGTGGTGTTTGCTTCACTAGTCGCTCAGATTTCCTAGTATTTGAAAATGCAACTAACGTTTTCTTCAATGATACATCTCTTCCTGACCTCCTTAGACCAGAGGAATCCATTGTTGCAGTATAAATCAATGCGCGCTTGGGAACCCGCCTATGCCCAGAGCAAGGCGAATCCCTAATGCGCAAATTGAAGTGCTTGAGAAGATGGGAAGAAATTATTGTAGCTCTATACCTGCTCTCTGTCTTTCTCCTCGTTTTTCCGAACTCTCTCTTTTGTCTCCCAGACGGCTTCCTCTCCACAATTCCGAAAAAGTTCAATAGATTTGATAGACCAACGGCTCCGCATTGGCACGATTATCAAACTAAAATGCCCAACTCACCACCAAAAACATCTTCGAATCTCGTCTCAAATTACATCATTTAAAACAAAATAGAAATTTCAATCAAAAATAAGAAAAATTTACAATGCGAGGTTATTTGACAGACCTATGAAAGATTTGGGAGTTTTAGAAAAAAAAATTTGACGAGGGATTCCACTGCATTTTTTACGTCTTCGTTTTAAAACTCCGGTGGGTTGAACCAAATGTTCTTTTTCCCGAGAAAAATTATGGAAACGCCGAGTGTGTGTCAGAATTCTAAGCCATTGTTCGGATGTCTGGTGGGTTTGGAGCAGAAAATTAAGGTTAATTGGAAAAAAAATCGTAAATTCATAGTAAATTTTTTAAAATAAAAAGGGTAAAAAATGGTAAATTATATTTTTACCCTCTATAATTTAGGATAGTTTTTATTTTAGACCTACACTTTAAAAATTTGTAAAGTAAACTCTATAATTATATTTTGCATTTACGTTAGACCTTCCGTTGGATCTCCGCTTAAATCCCTCGTTTCTCCAATAAAACCATGATTCCTTTTCCCTCTCTTTCTTCTTCCCTGAGTTCAAACTCCAACAAACAAAGAGAGAGGGGGGAGACAGAGCAAAGAACTCTAAAGATAAACTTCATCCAAAAATAAATTTTCGTAAAAAAAGGTAGATCCAAAAGAAAATATCGAGGAGCGTTGAAAGTTAAGCAACCCATTACAACCCCAGAAATACCAAAGTGAGTGCTTATGGGAGTAAACCTAATCCGAAAGAATAATTTAAGGTAAAAAGATGGAGATTCAGTTGGTCGAAGAAATAAAGATCCTTACATCACAATAGCAGAAACTGATCTGGGTCCTTCATGGATGTGGTAAAAACTGAAGTAATCCATCACCAATAACAGAAAAACATGTAAATTTGGAAGGAGAAGGTGAAGAAAGAGGCTGTCACATTGGAGGAAGATGAGGATAAGAAGAAGAAAGTAATTGTGGGAAGTGGGACCTCGGTAAAGAAAGGGGGCGATGGAGGAGGAGGTGGTGGGATGCGGTGTTGCTAGGCTGAGAAGTGCTCGACTGATCTCAGCGATGCCAAGCAGTACTATAAGAAGCATAAGGTCTGCGAGCATCATGCCAAAGCTTAGGGAAGAAGAAAGATGGGGGAATAAAGGGGTAATTTAGGTAATTGCTCCCATGTGGCTGTTGGGGTAGTTAAAAAACTGACGTGGCGTTAAATTACTTGCCACATCAGCAAAGCCGTGACGGACTGTTAATATTTTTAAGCGGAGATCTAACGGAAGGTCTAACGTGAAGGTAAAATATAACTGTAGGGTCTACTTTATAAATTTTTAAAATATAGGGTCTAAAATAAAAATTACCCTAAACAGCAGGTGGTAAAACTGTAATTTATTCAATAAAAAATCTACATGTTTGGCCTACTAATTCTTTTGATTATTGAAAAATTTAATTCACTATTTATAGGCTTTAAGTACCTACAAAAATTACTTGAACATTTTAGGTGTTGTTTGTTACAGATCAATAAGAATACTGATAAAGTTAAGTTTTTTTAACTAAACTAAATTATTATTAAAAGAAAACCTCAAATAATCATTATAGTGGTTTTAGGCATACCTCTTACAATCACTTTATCTGACTCAATCGAGCAAGAAATTTTAGGAGAAAGGAAGTAATTATGTAGACTAATTCTACCATGACCTAGATTATAGATAGTTGTAGCGTCAGCGATAAAATTACAATTTCTTTTAACCCTAACAATAAAAAATCTAAAAACTTGATTAAGTTTAAAATTGATTTCATTAACTAAATCTTATCAGAATAATGATTACGTTCTTTGTCTATTTCTTCAAATGTAAACAGTTGTGCGTGGCCACGTAAACTCACGTGTGAGAGTGTGTTTATTAATGTTTATGACTAGAAGTGTTTAATAAATTTAAGTAATACTATTTTAGTTCGTAATTATGTCATACACTTTTTTCTAATAAGCATTTGCCTATATTTTTAAACATATTATGTGCGTACAAAAGTATTTTAGAAAATACTAGAGGATGTGTTTTTGTAGAAGTAATTCAACATACAAAAATGTGTATCAAATAATAATATATTATTAACATGTGATTTAAAGTAACATTTTTAAAGTAACATGTGGTCACAAACTCACCCTAAATCATGTGCCTTTTATGAAAATTTGGAGGCTAAACATATACCTCATATTTAAGTTAATATTGGAACCAATTATAGTTTAATGATCCAAAGGCGAGATTAAGCTTTCTAAAGTGTCACGCCAACTTCAAATTAATGGTTCTAAAAATGACATTTTTAGGTCGCGGTTGATGAACCAATTTTAAAGTCGAACAACATTTTTTAGCTTTAGAGGATGTAAAATCGACTAAAGTTGTTGATTTCAGAACACTGTTGGATCCAAATATTTCAGGTGAAATTGTTGATTTCAGAACACTATTTGAGTATTAATTACATCATTAATTCTAGTATCTTTCAAATTGGTATATCATCTTTATACCTCTGATATGCCCAAAAAATCATAAAACACACCATATATAGATTATGTATTTCAAATTTTAAATTTTGAGTATTAATTACATTATTAATTCTAAAATCTTTCAAATCGGTATATCATCAATATACTTCTGATATACCCAAAAAATCATCAAATACACCATATATAGGATTAGAGTCATTTTAATATAAAATTATTGACAGATTAGGAAACCTGCTATTTACCTAAAACTATTAAAAAATTATTGTTTCTTAAAACAACCCTTAAAACTTGTCTATTCTATAAAGAATTTCCTTTTTTTAACCACTCTTATGTTTTGGTCTGCTCGTATTTTTCATGGCACAGCCGTATCATATTTATTGTGGTTTTTAAGGATTCGGTTAATGATAAACATAAAAAAATCTCATTAAGGTTCTCAAAACTTTTTGGAATTGTTTGACAATTCAAACTCTCATCTTTCATGACGTTGTATTTATCGAAATAAATGTTTTTTGTTTACCGGTGCTAAAAACCAAAAAATGAAGTTGAATCCTTCATCTCCAATACCCTATAACTCTATAAGAACTTAGAGAACTTCATAGTTTAATCTGCTTGATCAAACTACCATCCAAGTATGAAGTTGTTTGGGACTTTACGACCAATTTGAGAAAAGTTATTGGGTAAGAAAAAACTTTAGAAATGGACTTCGTTATGTACTCTAATGAGTAGCTTTGCATTATTTCGTATATTTAACTATCGCAACTAGTATTACATCAATTTAATTATTAGGTTAAGATATTAATCTAAATGTATTTAATAAATGTAACTCTAAATGTACACACATATAAGTTAGTTTTAACTGCTTATAGTTTTTTTTATTCCTCACCACTTACATTTGTTCTCTCATGTTTTTTTTGGTTATTTTATTAGGTCCAAACATAGTATAAAAACAACAAACATTATAATAATTTCATACTTGTCGATGTGAAGAATCTACTATCAAAAAGATTATCGTGTGTCGCTTTCTGATTCATTTCATGATATGCAAAATGAAGAACAATCATGAAAGTAATAGGTAAGGCGTTGGTGTAACCTCTTCAAGTCAGTAGAGTGTTTTAGAATAATAGTAATAACAAGAATGATAAAAGGAATTGCATACCGTTTGTGAGTGGAGGGCACCATCTATAGAGGGCCTCGGTCAGGGCTGAGGGCTTGCCTAATCTACTTGCATGCTTGGAGGTTAAAAGTTTCCTTATGAGAGGAATTCTTACTTGTGCTCCTTAGAGTAAGGTAGACCTCTACGGGTGACAATTAAAACATGTTTCGACCTCTATAGAGGGCCTCAGTTGAGGCTGAAGGCTCAAGCCCTACAGCCAGAGATCAAGTCCCTGCTCTGTTTTAGTCCTCTGGTTTATGGTAATGTTGAATGAGTTGTGACATCTCAGCCCCGTTCCGTGGTTCAACTCGAGGCCTACTTGAAGTTGGACCCCAACCCGTTTAATGTTATTTGATGTTTGGTTGAGACCATCTCCTAGGCGGTGACATTTTTTGGTCCTACCTTAGGAGTATGCATCTTGGACAGGTTCATTAGGCGAGGCCCTTAGGTGAGTGTCTCTCCATGGGCCATTCACAACTGTTACAGGGCTCTTTGCAGGCTTGGTATTGGATCGTGAGCTATGGTTGAAGTAGGTATTCCCCTCTACCATTTTCCCCCACCCCCTGCAGTCTAAAATGTATGGTAGGATGAAAAAGTATAACTATGTGGACGTTGTCTGTGATTCCAGATTTTCTCGTTGAATCTCCATGGTTCGAATGGCTACGGTAGGTCTTTCCTAATGTAATTTCAGACTGTCTACTACCTCTTTGTGGTCATCTTATTGAATCTTTATGGTTCAGATGGCAAAAATAGGTTGAGTACAAAAACTGTGGGGTCAGACTCAGAAAGTCTTCCTGTTTGGGGTATTCCTTATCTAATCTGAAGCTCCTTGGTCAGGTCGTAGTGGGTCATGATCTACATGAACTTAGGCTGGTCGCTGGTCCGACTGTGGATGCACATCATATGTGATGATTGATGTATCTTAAGTATTTCGTATGAGGTTCGATGGTCAGTAGAAAATGCTTGTGTTAAGTTTTTAGCAAGCGCATAAGAATACCATGCGCCGATCATGCCTTTGAGGTTTTAAGACGGTGATGTCTACATCGAATTATCTCAGTGTCTGATATTGATCCGTGAGGCTCCAACTTGTGTCAGATCATCCTTATGTTGCACCAATGGATGAATTTGGTCCATATATGATTCTAATGGGTTCAGGATAAGATTTTGCCATTCTTCTAATGCACTCCAAGTAATATAATGTGACTATAATGAAGCGAGAATCGATTTATGGGTGAATTGAGGTGAGATGTTGTCATGACTAAAGAGATGAAGATGCCTTTGTTCGAGCCGGTGATCGAGGCTTGCACTGAGGTAGAAGCTGAAACACTTTGAGATCCTTCAATAGTCATGCCTAGTGAATAGGGAAATGCGAGCTCGCACTTCAAGTTTTAGTGTTGTCTCTGGTTCTTAATCGATTTATGTAGTCCAAATGATTTTCATCATCCAAGGAGTCTTGAAACTGAAATGCCGAGTCCTGAGCTTGATCTTCTCATGCTTGACTGATTCTTGTGTACTCCAATTGTGTAGATGTGGCGATGGGATCTAGACCACCTATAAAAATTCATTTGAAAAAAATTTACGTCCATATCTTCACTTTAGCTAATCTTATTTTTGGTAGAAAGGACCTAATCTGAATTAACAGTGGGCCATCCTGATATAATAATGTAAGAGTTTGTGTCCTTGGGACTGAAATTATATTGTTGGGTTTTGTACGTGTCGTTCTGATTAGTAATTGGGATCGAGTCTTTACGGTTTTGATCGGTGATTAATTGGCTTGTGTTCGGTTGAGCAATCATCACTGAATCTCTATGGCTAGTCTAGACACTTCAAGAGAGTCGTGGTCAGGACGAATCTCTTATCATTCAGTCTAGGTGGTAAGACCACTCATCCATTGAGATTCTCTTACGGTAAGGTCAGACCTGATGATGTTCTCGTATTCAGTGTCATTGTATGATGTTCTAAAGTAATAGTGTGATGCTTACTTCATCAAGCTCATTTTTCTTCCTCGTTGGTTGGTTGATCGTTTACATATAATGTCTATAAGTCATCAACAAGCATATTTCCAGGCGCGTGTGCACGTGGGAACAAAAGCTAACCATTCCATCTATCATATCAGTCGAGTCGATCCGATTCGTTCTTATCTATAGATTAGAGGACCCTAAACAAGAAGAGTCTTGAACTCCAGAATGAAGGGGATAGATCGAATACTAAAATCCAATGATTGGGTTATCTGTTGCATAGTTCGAGACAAAACTTATGTCTTAGAAGCTAGAATCACTACACTGAATCTCATTTAATTTACTTTGGCTTCAACCTGATGTACTCCCTGCTGGTTGTCGGGGCGCGCACGCGCGGAAGTGTGGAGGCGCGTGGTCTTATAAAAAATTAAACTTTTACTAAAAATGAATTTTTAATAAAACAAAAATTGTGCAACACCACGATAACCAAATAATTTTTTTTATTGAAAACTATTTTTCAGTCAGTCAGGATCCGTTATATATTCATAAGTTAAATCTACAACATACAAGGTTATGAATCATATACCTCTTGTAGTCTATATCAAGTGATCGGTCCTCCGTTCTCACGAAATCGTTCAAATGATCAATAGACTCCGAGATCCACACTAAGATCTTCTAAGTCAATCTTCAACGCGCTAGACGGTGGGCATGTAGAATATTACAAGATACTTTTTCTATCTCTAGATGTTCTCAACATATGAGATCTAGAGATTTACTGAGAAAAACTTTAGTGAGACGATTCTCTAAAAGAGCGTGATGATTATTCTTTTTGAGGTTTGATTAACATTTAATGGCAGAAGAAAATATCTCTGACACCAATCGTGTTCTTAGTTCAACTATTGATTGATGAACTGATGATCTGATCAACTGATTATCTTCTCTTCTTTCAACAACTTAGGTCATTAGAATAATATCTGTATATATTCTAGATAATGACGTATCAGATTTTTAGGGATCAACTGAAGTAATATTTCATTGTAAATTTACCAATTGTAGTGGGACCCACTATAATTGTGCACAACTGTAGTGTCATGTGGCACTACAGTGCTGTGCACTCATTACTGTAGTGTCACGTGGCACCACAATAGTCCATTGCAATTTCTGACACCCTATCAGTGATTGATATATGACAATTAATCTGAATTAAATAATGATTTTAATCAGATAATTATATAGATATCAGTTAATTCAAAATTAACATATATGATTATCCATATCAACTAATTCATCTGTTATTTCACAAATAACATATTTAGTTGATTTAAATTATTATCTAATAATAATTTTATTATCTAATTTCATGAATTAAATATTTTATCTCACTTATCGATAATCAAAAAAATCGATAACTATTTATATATATATTTTGAAAATTTATTTAAATATGTAAATAATTCAATTAATTAATTCTTAATTAATTATGTACTTGTCTCAGAGTAATTTTTTTGCAAGTCAGTCATTTTCTCATGTTCTAAAATATTCAGACCCTTAGACAGCGTAGTATAGAGGCGACTTAGGGACCATGAGCTTATAATCCTAAGCTCCAATAAACTAGATTATTAATTAAACTCTTTAATTAAATAATTTTATTTATTAATTTTATTATTACTCCACTATAAATATGAAATTGTACTTTTAGAGATTGTAGAATATATTTACAGAGTATTCTCATGTAGTTCACTGACATAATTATTTCATATAATTTTGTCCTCCAATTATTAGTTCGTAAATTAGAACTAGTCAAAATTACTATTTGGCCTTTCTAATTACCTATTGATCTTTAAGTACTATTAATCCACTAGTGAATGACTAATTTATAATCTTATTATAAATTTGAGCTCAATAACCATTTAGTTCTAGAACTAACACTTAAGGGAACTAATATACGATCCGTTAGGAAAGCTTATATTCAAAATCTTGTAAGATCATGTCTCCAGCCATCCACATCACTGAATCTCCAAAATAAAAGTCACTAGCCTGATTAACAAACATACCTTAATGAGTGAATCAAAAGATCCAGTAGACATGTATATGAGTTCATGACTGCTCAGGATTCAGACTCATCTACATATGGTCATCGAATTGATGTGTAAATCTTTATGATAAATAACACGTTAATAAAGATATTAATTCGCATCAATTCTGTCATATATAATTTTATTATATAAAGTACATTTACTAAGATGTATATCCACATCAATGATCTGGATCTAGATCACACGCATTCATAATACTTAGTGAACCGTACTAGCAATAATTCATTAAAGATTCCATATTTTAATATGTTGCTGACAATTTTATTCATTATCTATGATCTTGATTCTCTCGTACTAATACAAGATCATAGTCTCATTAGTGAATATGAAATTTTCAGATATTTATATAAATTATTCAACAATAATTTAAAAGAACTATTATAAGAAAAATGTAATCCTCTTTAAATTTCATATCAAAATGTCAATACACAAACTTTGAGGGCATAACCGCCAACAATCTCCCACTTGCCCTAAAGCAAATGTAACATCTGTCTTAATCCCACGTTATGCATGTGACCTTCAAATGATTTCGCAGGAAGTGTCTTTGTAAAAGGATCAGCCAGATTCTATTCTGATGTTATCTTCATAACAGTCGCATCCCATCGATGCACGATCTCTCTTACAAGATAATATTTCCTCTCTATGTGCTCGCCCCTCTTGTGACTCCACGGTTCCTTGGAATTTGCTACTGCCTCACTGTTATCACAGTACATGATTAGTGACTTGTCCATATCTAAAATTACTTTTAGATCAGAATAAAACTTTCTGAGCCATATCGCCTCTTTCTTAGCTTCATAAGCAGCTATATATTCTGCTTCCATAATGAAATCTACAATGCTAGATTTTTTAATACTTCTCCAAACTACAACTCCTCTACCTAGGGTGAATACTGATCCAGAGGTCGACTTTTGACTGTCTTTATCTGATTGAAAATCAGAATTAGTATATCTAGTGGGGTTCAGGTCTCCACTTGAATAAACAAGCATATAGTTTTTCGTTCTCTTAAGATACTTGAGAATGTGTTTTACTGCAATCCAGTGTTCCAAACCTGGATTCGATTGATAACGTCTGACAATTCCCACTACATAACAGATGTCCGGTCTCGTACAAAACATGACATACATGAGACTTCCAACTGCTGAAGCATAGGGAACCTTTCTTATATCATCTTCCTCCTGGGGTGTCTTAGGACATTGTTCCTTGGAGAGGATAATTCTATGCGTAGTCGGTTGTTGACATTTCTTAGAATTCTCCTTAGAGAATTTCTCCAGAACCTTATCACCACAAGATGCATGAGAAAGTGTCAAGAACTTGTTCTTTTAATCCTTTAAGATTTGGATGCTTAGAATATAGCTCGTTTCTCCAAAATCTTTCATTTGAAACTTCTTAGCTAACCATTTTTTTACATTTGACAAAGTTTCTACATTATTTTCAATGAGTAGAATATAATCAACATAACGAACTAAGAAACCCACTGTCTTATCTTCTTTGGTGTATTTATAAACACAGGCTTTGTCAACATTTTGCCTGAAGCCATAAGACTTTATAATCTCATCAAAAGTAAGATTCCAAGATCTAGATGCTTGCTTTAATCCATAAATAGATTTATGTAACTTTTCTAAATGACTTTCTTAAAGAAATCATCTATATGATTCAACCAAAAAGGTTTGTACAAAAGAAGATAAGACAGTGGCTTTGGACAAAAGGATGCGAATGGATTTTAGCATGGCCACAATGAAGAATGTCTCTTCATAATCGGCCCCCTCCCTTTGTATATAGCCCTTGGATACTAACTGTGCCTTGAAAGTCTCTACCTTCCCACCTGCACCTCTTTTTTACTTGAAGATCCATTTACATCCAATGGGTCTGACATCTTCATGTGGATCTACAAGTTCCCAAATGGAATTGGAATACATAGATTTTATTTCTTGGTTCACGAGATCTTGCCACTTCTCATTTTCAGGATCATCCATTGTTTTTTCATAAGATAATGGATCGTCCTTATTAATGTCTGACACTAGGACATGTGTATTGAGTTCCTAGCGAACTGGTAGTCTCACAACCCTCTCACTACGACGTTGCACCGGGGTTTCCTTTGTATGAACTGTGGTTTCTCTGGTTTATCATTTATCAATAGAATTTGAAGGTGGTCTGATCTCATCAATCGCTAATTCCTCGAGAACTACTTTGCTACGAGGTTTGTAGTTTTGCATATAGTCATGCTCAAGAAAAGTTGCATTTGTCGACACAAACACCTTTTGATTATTGTGACTATAAAAGTACCAACCTCTAGTCTCCAGAGAATAGTCAACGAATATGCATATCTCAGACCTCGAGTCTAACTTTTGGTCTTGGGTCTAAGAACGTGAGTTGAACACCCCTATATACGGAAATGACGTAAACTAGGTTTGGAGTCATTCCATAACTCTAAAGGCGTCTTGCTTACAGGCTTAGAGGGCACTACATTCAAAATGTAATTTACCGTGTGTAGTGCATATCCCCAAAATGTTAGTGACAATGATGAGTAGCTTAACATCGACCTAACCATATCTAATAAGGTTCAGTTTCTCCTCTCTATAACACCATTTTATTGTGGTGTTCCAGGTGCTGTGAGTTGGGATACGATTCCGCACTCCAGAAAATAATCTTTGGATTCTAAATCTAAGTATTCAACACCTCGATCGGATCGAAGAGTTTTCAATGATTTACCTAATCGCTTTTCAGCTTCAGCCTTGAAGTCTTTAAACTTCCAAAAGTTTCAGACTTTCGATGCATTAGGTAACTATCACCATATCTTGAGTAGTCGTCAATGAAAGTGACAAATACATATACCCACATCTAGCTTGTACATTGGTAGGTCCACACACATCACTATGTATTAACTCAAGTGGTTCCCTGGCTCTTTCCTGTGAAAAGTCTCCTGGTCATTTTACCCTCTAGATAGGATTCACAAATAGGAAGAGTTCTAACTTTTAACTCTCTCAAAGCACCATACTTTGTTAACCTGTTTAACCTATCTAGATTAATATGTCTCAACCTAAGATGCCATAAATATGTGATATCATTATGAGAAACTCTTTGTTGTTTGTTATTTTTAGGTTTTGCTAATTCAAATAATTCAGGATTATTTAACGTGCATTCAGTCGATTTAAGCATATACAGTCCATTTATAATTTTAGCATGACAGACATCGAATCTATTCTTTGAAATAATAAACTCTTTATTAATGAAAGAAGCTTCAAATAACTGTTCTTGCAAAAATGAAAGAGAAATCAAATTACTTGAAAAATCAGGAATATAATAAACATCGTTCAAAACTAAATAATTATACCTAAAAAGTAAACGGACTGTCCCTAATGCTTTAGCTGACATGAGCGCACCACTGCCAACTCTTAAAACGACCTCGCAATCAGCCAGCTTCCTTGACGAATCAAACATCTGTAAAGAAGAACATACATGGTTAGAGGATCCTGAATCAAGTATCCAAGATGACAAATCATATTCCACTAAACAATCTTCAAGTATAAGTAAATCATATTTACATTTCTTTTTCAGTTAGAGAGATACTTGTTACAGTTTCTCTTCCACTGACCTTCAACCCCATAGTGGAAACACTTTCCTTTAGGCGCCGTCTTTCTTGTTCTTCTTGACTTTCAGTGATGTCTTGGCTTTCTTTACTCTTGTCCTTACCATTGTTCTTCATCCTTTTCTTGTTCTTAACAATATTGGAAGAAGGCTTTTGCTCTATAACATTTACCTCACCTTCTTTGGTCATTCTAAGGTTGAGTGACTCAAAAGTCTGTAGTTCATTCAACAATTGGGTCATGTTGAATTGCAATTTGTCATAACATCGTTGGTTGTGAACGCGAAAATAGCTGGTGTGAGTGACTCTAGTATGATGCTAACTTGAGTCCGCTCATCAATGGTCGCCCCATGTACTTCTGCCTCATGTATTATTTTGATCACGTTCAAAACATGTTCTCGAACAGAAATATCCTCCCTCATCTTATTTGTCATATAGCTCCTAGTGGCCTCATGACGATTTTGATCGGATTACTATCCTAACATTGTCTGTAAAGATTTTATAATCTCATAAGCAGTCTCCATGCTTTCATGCTTGGTTCTCAGAACATTATTCATGCTCACAAGTATGTAGCACTTTCCCTTGTTGTTCGATATGATCCAAGCATCATATTTGTCCCTAACATTCATAAAGGGCATTAATAGTAGGTTACTTAGAACATTCCTTAGTAGGAACAAACTTATGGTTATCACAAATCAGCATTAAGTTCATATTTGATTTCCAACGTACGAAATTATCACCATTTTCAATTTCTCAAGAGTAAGTAAAGTAGTAACAGGGTTGTCCATGTTAGACATGATATTGATAACTGAAATTTAAAACATACATGATTAAATATAATTTATAAATATCTAGAATTTGAAAAGTAAACGTGATGCAGGAATGCAATCATAATAAACATATAAATTTAGCATTTACTAATCATGATAAAACAACCCAACTATTAATGTGCTGCCTTAGAGCCAGTCAGATAATCTCAGATTGTCCATGAGACATTCTCATCCTTATTAATTAAAACTTAAAATATCTCATATTTTCTTTTTTAACAATAATGTATCGTTTGTTTGGTCAAGTCACAACTTTGCACATGAAAACTTAATTATGACTTTGTGAATGTAACCCATCATTTCAAATTTCATGACTTCATTTAGAATATGCCACCTTAGGGTCGGTCAAAACTAAACTACATCACTTCCCCCTATCTTCTTAATAAGTCCAACCTTAGTATTAGTACAGCTCGAAACCTTTCTTAAGGGGATGAAAATAAATCCATCTCGAGTCCTTCACTACACCTCACGGTGTGGTACTAATGATGGAGACCATAGGTTACATTGACATGTCAACATTCTCTCACTCACTATTTTAGGATAATGTGTTTCTATTTTAACTAATCAATTAATTCCAAATTAATTAGTAGCTAAAATAACAACTCTAAGGCTATTTAATTATCAGTTAATCCAATCTCATTGGTCTAAATTCACTTAACTTTCTGAAGTGTATAAGTCATAATTAGGTGAATTTAGATTAACTAATTGATTATATTCATCAAACTTTAATAAATTTTTTTTACTAAAGTCTGTTAACCTAAATGTTACTATAACCTTTTAGTGTGGTGTGATTACCAAGTTTTAACTAGTTAAAACCTAGCAGTTTACATGCAATTAATTTCATAAAACAATACAGATAAACATATTAGGACAATCCTAATTAATCATGTTTCTATAGATGAGACGCATGATTAAATAAAATTAAGTAGGATTTTCATGTATGGCATGTGATCGACTAATGCATGGACATATTATCAAACATAATAATTAAGTAATTATTTAACAATTAAATAAAATAATAATGGACTGAGTAACTATTGAGTATTTTTAAATTACAACCCTTGAAATAAAGAAATAAATTACAAAGCGGACTTCAATAATACATATTTCTCAAATATTACCTTCTCCTCCTGATATCTATCTTCATAATTTTCAAGCTTTAAACAAAACCCTTTTTTAATTAGAAAAACTATTTTTCTTAATTAAAACAATTTCTATAATTATCCATTTTAATGTAGTTGACTTTGACTTGATCAAGTAAACACTTTATTTGATTTGGTCAAACTTGGATCAAATTCAATCAACCTATTAATTTTTTAATTTTCGTAAAATAAAAAACTAATAATTAATTTGAAAATTACATTAATTTCAAAATTTAAATGGATAATTAAAAGAGTTTGAGTTTTAATGAAACACTTAGGTGATAGAATTGGTTGCATGGTTTGTTGAAAACTTTCCTAAAATGTGACAATAGTTGTCACCGATGATAGGACTCTCTGATCGCCGTCCATCACTGTCGTTGCCCATCTCACCACCAGCAGCCACCTGCCGCGACTGACAGCCACTGTTCACCACCGGTACAGTACCACAAGCATTGTTCATCTCCGCCAGCATAGTAAATTTTCGGCGTGAACAATATTTTCACAGATGAATAGTGTCTTCGCATGAACAGTAAATTTCTTGCCATTCGTCTCGTGCGTTCTTCATCTTCTCGCGCTTTGGAATAATTACAATAATATTCAAAATAAAATTACAAAAAATTTTACGCCTCAATTCGGCTTACACAATATCTAGGAAAAATTAAAACAAAGCTTAATCCAATAATCACCATATAATTAACGATCCATTATTTTTTATACATTAAAAAAATGTAACCGTCCATCAACATACATATCTCATATTTTATAAATAATGCAAAAAAACTCACACGTCATTTAACATATAAATATATAAAAGACCGCTCTGATACCACTTGCTGGTCGACGCGGCGTGTGGGGGTGCGTGGCCTTTTAAAAAGTAAACTTTTAATAAAAAATGAATCTTTTAATAAAATAAAACTTGCACAACGCCACAATAACCAAATAAAAATTTTTATTGGAAACTATTTTTCCATCAGTCATGATCCATTATATATTTATAAGTTAAATCTACAACAGACAAGGTTACGAATCATATACCTCTTGTAGTCTATATCAAGTGTCCTTGTAAAAACTGATCGATCCTCCGTTCCCACGAAATCTTTCCAACGATGAGTAGACTCCGAGATCCACACTAAGATCTTTCAAGTCAATTATCAACGCACTAATACGTGTGTGGGCTCGTAGAATATTACTAAACACTTTTTCTGTCTCTAAATATTATCAACACATGAGATCTAGATCTTTACTGAGAATGATTTTAGTGAGATGATTATCTAAAAAAACGTGATGATTATTTTTTTAGAGAATTGGTTAACGTTAAATCACAGAAGAAAATCTCTCTGACATCAATCGTGTTCTCAATTCAACTCTTGATTGATGAACTTATGATCTGATAAATTATTCTCTTCTCTTCTTTCAACAAGTTAGGCCATTAGAATAATATATGTATATATTCTAGATAATGAAGTATCAAATTTTTAGGGATAAACTGAAATAATATTTAATTATAAAATTACCAATTACAGTGGGACTCATTGCGCACAACTACAGTGTCGTGTGGCACTGCAGTGTCATCACAGTGTCTCACGACACCACTATAGTGTCATGTGGAACTACAGTATTGCACACTCACTATGTCATGTCATGTGGCACCACAGTAATTCATGTCAATTTCTGATACTCTATCAGTGATTGACACATGATAATTACTGTGAATTAAATATTTATTTTAATCAAATAATTATCTAGATATCAGTCAATTCAAAATTAACATATCTGTATCCCTATCAACTAACTTTTCTGTTATTTCACAAATAACAGATTTAGTTGATTTAAATTATTATCTAATAACAATTTAATTATCTAATTTCACAAATTATATATTTTGTCTCAGTTATCTATAAGTAAAAAAATCTATAATAAATTATATATAATTTCTAAAACTTATATTTAAATGTACAAATAATTCAATTAGTTAATTCTTAATTAATTGATCACACATAATTATGTACTTGTCCCAGAATAAAATTTTTTTTTGCAAGTCAGTCATTTTCTAATGTCTTGAAATATGCACACCCTAAACAGCGTGGTATAGAGGTGACTTGGGGACCATGGACCTATAAACCTAAGCTCCAATAAACCAGATTATTAATTAAATTCTTTAATTAAATAAACTTATTTATTAATTCTATTATTACTCCACTATAAATATGAAATTGCACTCTTAAAGATTATAGAATGTATTTATCAAGTATTCTTATGTAGTCCATTGACATAATTATTTCACGTAGTTCTGTCTTCCAATTATTGGTTCGTAAATTAGAACTGGTCAAAATTATCATTTTACCATTCTAATTACCTCTTGATCTTTAAGTACCATTAATCCACTAGTGAATGACTAATTTATAATCTTATTATAAATTTGAGCTCAATAACCATTCAGTTCCTGATTTAACACTTAAAGGAACTAATATACGATCTGTTAGAAAATCTTAGATTCTAAATCTTATAAGATCATGTCATCAGCCATCCACGTCACTGGATTTCTAAAGTAAAAATCACTAGCCTGATTAACAAACAAACATTAACGAGTGAATCAAAAGATCTAGTAGACATGCATATATGTTCATGACTATCCATGATTTAGACTGATTTACATATGATCATCGAATTGATGTGTATTAAATCTTTATGAGAAACAACACATTAATAAATATATTAATTCACATCGGTCCTGTCATATATTATCTTATTATATAAAGTACCTTCACTAAGATATCTATCTATATCAATGACCTGGATCTAGATCACACGCATTCATAATGCTTAGTGAACCGTACTGGCAACCATTCATTAAAGATTCCATAGTTTAATATGTTGCTGGCAATTTTATACATTACCTAAAATTTTAATCCTCTCATACTAATACAAGATCATAGTCTCATTAATAAATATGGAATTTTTAGATATTTATATAAATTTTTCAATAATAATTTAAAAGAACAATTATAAGAAAAATGAATTTCTCTTTAAATTTCATATCAAAATATAAATACACATGCCTTGAGAGTATAACCCTCAACAATCCCCCACCTACAAAACTTTGAAGTGAATAAATATTTGCATTGACTTGGAATTCATTGAGCCTTTTGTAAGTTTGTATATTGTTATTATGTCCTTCTTCCTTGCTTCTCAAGTTGTTCGAACTTTTTAATGCTTTGACAATAGTAGAACTTTTCTTTCGGCATGTGGTCTTAGAGTCTTCTTCTATTTGACATCTTTTGAGGCTTGGAACTCTTAGTCTGAGGTCTTAGTTTCAACTAACATTGATTCCTCAATAACTAAAAGGTTTGAGGTTATCTTCTGCATCCAAGCACATTTAGCGACTTAGATAAAAAGAAAAAAATGAACAATCTAAGGTTTTTTGAGTTAGTTAGGTCACAATTCGGTCACGTCTTGTAAATTATACCGAAGTCTTAATATTTGAGCCATCTAGTGGGTCTAAAGAAGGTAGAGCATAACAAGTTTTGAGTCTCATCGAGCTGGTTAAATCAATGTTTTTCCAGGCCCCAAGTTGAGTGTTGAGATCTTTTAAGGTTGGCGAGATCTTGACTCTCTGCCCAATCAAACCGCTTTTGAAGGTTCCTTGACGTTAAGGTTTTTTTAAGTCGGTGAGATCTTCTCTCCTGATCCTATCAAATCAAGATTGATCGTGCCTCGATGTGAGGTCTTCTACCTATAAGGGTCTTTGTGTGAGATACCAGAGGTGTTTCGGATGCCTCGTAGAGCAAGTTCTAGGTGAGGACGTTCATTCAAGTTTCATGTGACCTCGGGTGTCGCGAATGAGGATCACGATCATTTTGCCAATGCAGGCCCTTACCCTAATCACTGTAAATATAAATGATGTCTCTTGGTGATCAACTCTATATGATGACTTCCTTTCGAGGTTCATATGACCTCGGGTAACACGAACGAGAGCCGCGGTCATTTTTCCCAATGTAGGATCTTTATCAGAACCATTATAAGTGAGTAGGTTGCCTAAACTTTAGGTGAAGACTTCCATCCGAGTTTCATGTGACTTCAAGTGTCGTGAGCCGTGACAATAGTTAAATAATTCAGGGACGGTAAATATACAAAGTATTATTCGGTAATTATAATACATGTACTAAAAAGTCAAACATTCGATAAAAATTCGGTCAATAATATTATTCGGTGAGTGTTTTGTGCCTTTGGGAGTCAGCAATGTCACCCACGTACACAATTTAATGTCTAACTTGGTCGCCCAGTAGAAGGTCTGAATTTGGGTCCTCCTTGTCTAGTCCATGTCATCTAGTTACATTTCCTCTCGTTCTATGTGCGTGAGCGTGTGCATTTTCATCTTGAATCAGCTAGAGTGTGGATCTTGATTTGAGGCTCATGTTTTACGCCAGAATTTCCCAATCATCCTTCCTTATTCTTTAGTATTTATGGCAGATGTCTGATCTATGCAACATTGCTCTGTAGGGAATATGACTTCAGTGAGGACTTCCATCCGAGTGTCATATGCCCTCAATGTTATGAACAAGGACTACGGTCATTCTTCCTAGTGCATAGTCTTTATCCTAATCATCGTATGTGAGTAAGATGCTTCTTGGAGATTAACTCTATGCGAGGACTTCCATTTGCATTTCATATGACATCGGGTGTCGCGAACAAGAATTGCAGTCAATTTTTCCAATGTAGGGTCTTTATCCTAATCATTGTGAGCGAGTAAGATTTCTCTTGAAGATAAACTGTAGGCGAAGACTTCCATCTGAGTTGAATGTGACGCCAGGTGCCGCTGTTACAGTCTGAAAAATGATTAAGATTACTTTAATATTTTATGCAAAAAGCTCGTAGAAGCTTTGTCAATTTTTTTATACTAAGAGTGGAAATAAAAATTTAAATATAATTTTATTCAATTCATCATTTAAAAGTATTTGCTCAACATCGATTCAAAACTGAAATGTCGAGAACGTTAAAAGCAAACATAAGTAATAATAAAGAAATATAATTAAATTCCAACATTCTCCAGAAAACTTATTGACTCTTGTCTCGTGCCAGAGACTCTAAACCTCATCCGTATCGAACTCATCATTGTCATCTGAAAATTTAGAATAAAACAGAGTGAGTATAAAAATATACTTAGTAAGCAAAACTTTACATACATAACATCAGTACAATTGCAATCACATACGTTACATATCATCTGTTCAGAACTTTTATATCTTTCTTACAGAGTTCGGTGACCAACTTTCATTGGAGCGTTACCACAACCAGAACATATTTGAGATTACCCGTCGGTGAATTTTAGCTTGTGGTACGTATAAGTGACCTTACTCACGAGTACCTCTGAAAATGTAGAACCGAAAATAAGATAATCTTCCACAATGTTAGATTGTTAGGTATGTATAAGTGACATTTCTCACGAGCACCACTCCACACCTCTGAGAACGTGGAACTTGAAATAATATAATCTCTCCTAAAGGATAAGGAAAACAGAGACCTTTATAATATAATCTCTCCTAAAGGATAAGGCAAACAAAGACCTTTCTCGAAGGATAATGCAAACAAAGCAGAATAATGAGTATGTGACTCTAATGGCATATATTCTCTTCACATTTTCATGCGAGATTCTTTCTTATCTTATAATATATGTTACATTCAAAATTCAAGGTTCACACATCACAAGAACATTATAAGATAAACTATAACAACACTGAAAGATTACAAAACAATGAGCATCACAGAGAAAACAAATAGTTTCAATTTTAAATATTTAGACAAACATGTAAAATTTCACTTATCTGATTGCCTGATAGGAAAATTAATGAATAAAATTTCCGAACATAAAATAATACTATGGTCTCTTAAAATGATTGTTGACGTATGACTAGGATTCGATTCGAACACTAATATTATGATGTAACGTTGGGTAAAACCATCATAAGATATTCTATGGGTTCATGAAAATATTAAATTTTTACCCAATAATACTATAATACTTCATAGTTACTTATGCAAATTTTTTTAGCATTCCGGTGTTGTTTATAAAGTCAAAACAGAAAAATATTGACGGATACATAAAACTGTTTTTTTGGATCATGACAGTGGATTTTGAAAGAACGTTTCTATATCTAAAACTCATCAAAACGTTCTGAAAATTTTAAGTGTTACAGTAGAATTTTCATATTAAAGTGACTTGATCTTAATACAAAAATAACTTAAAAGTCAAACATATCAATTATGTTTTCCTATACTTAAAAAGTAATTTTCAACATTATTAGAAAAACACAGGAGTTCTCACTTTCTTCTGAATGATTTTTAGTAACAATATTAATATGTTGAAAATAACCATAAAAAATTTCAGATTAAAATATCCTAGAGCGAAACCCTATGATTTATAGAAATTAAAACATTATGCTTTCAAAATAACTGAAATTACATATATTTGACAAACTGTTGGACAGCTCAAAACACATCGAAATCATATGAATTATAGGTTTAACGTTCATGTCTTAAACCCACTTCCTCAAATTTTCAGATTCCAAATAGTTCGTTTGATGAGGGTTTTGAAAGCTGTTAGAAAAAAATAGTTTTCCAGAAAATTAGGTTCATGTTTCTAAAAATGTTATGATTTTTTTTGTGATACTCAAAACATGAATTTCATAAAACAATATAATTTTAGGGATATGTAACATATAATTAAAATCTCAAGAGAGCTTACCAAATCAAACGTCTATTTTGTTGAGCGTAGGATATGGTTTTGAAATACTATTATCGGATATGAAATATTACTACAAAAACCTCATGAGAAAGAACTTTTAATACTCATTTTCTAAAAAAATAAATATATTTTTAGACCTTCGACTTTAATTGACTATGAGAAATTAGGGTTTCACTCGCAAACGGAGAAGAAATTGACGGACAACAAAAGGTGTTAAGAGGTCATGGTTTTTTAAAATAGAAAGATTGTTTCGGAGGAATAATGGAGAAAGTGAGGTATCTCCATCTTTTAGATGGTCATCAAGGGGTTGATGAGAAAGGACTCACATTTTACAAACCTACGATGATGTGTATTTAAAAGCGGCAGTTGGTGTAATACCATTGCAGACAGGCGCTCCCTAAGAGTTAGAGCAAGAAAGACTCGTATAGATCAAAAGTAATTCACTACAAGAAAAACTGATTATGGCTGTAGTTTTGTTTGTCTATTGTGGCGGTTTTAACCGCTATAAAAAAGATTTCTGGCGGTTTAAAAATCGCTGTTATCCACTGACGCAAAGGTTTGTGGCGATGGTTATTCCAACCGTCAGAGGAACGCTGACAAAGTGGGCTCTTTCCATATAGTTTCTTCTCTTTATCGGTGGTTTTAAAATGCCGGAAAAGATTATGTAGCAACGGTTCAAACCGCCACCAAATGCCGGAAAGGTAGAAATAGAAAAAAATCTCTTTCCCTACGGTTTTAAACCATCTCTATAGGCTCCAAAACCGCCGGTATAAATTGAAATTTTGATCAGAATTTTTTCCAGTTTTTTAAACATCTCATAGTTTTCAAAAATACATGTTTCAGAAAACATTCTATATCATAGATTTCAGAATTTATCAATACAAATATTCCAACAGTTCATAGCCATCAAATCAAATATTCACAAATTCTTGCATTTTAAACATTCACAAATTCAAATATTCACAAATTTTAAAGATTCAGAATTTATCAATTGAAACATTCACAAATTCTAAATACAAAATAATATATAAGTTCAAACTTAAGCAAATATAATATTTTTCATCCTCACTAAACGTTATACGATCATGAAATTGAGGGAGGATCTCCAGAATCCTATAAACACATAAAAAAGAACAAACTAGTATTAGTGTTGGAATAATCATAATTTATAATGACGTAGTCTTAGAAATCTTACATGATCATCGCCGAGGAATGAGAACGAAGGATTTTGTGCTTGCATCATTTTCATAAGGTACGCCACTAGGGATTGAAGTTGAACTTGACCATCTTGAAGTTCATGGACTTGTGACTTAAGTCTCTCATGTTCTGTACGTGGAACGAACGTTTCTTCAGAAAACTGACGGGTGCTCTGTGATCCAAATACACAGGTGGGAGTTGGACATAGTCACATTCCACGGACTCGTCTAGGATGCTCTGGACCCATAACTTTAGAAAATGCATCTCTAGGGTTGATATTATTCCCATCCTGCGTTTGGGTTGCCTCATTAATTAGTTGCCTCATTAATTTAAATTTGAGATATTTGTGGTTAATGATATTTTCGACGGGATTTTTTGTTTTTGATTTAATTTTGGAAACCTCATTAATTAGTTGATTGATAAATGTTGGGGCTGATTTGTAGGGATTTCTAAATTTTAAATATTTTATGATAATATCTTAGATTGTTTTTTTATTCTTTTTAAACATTTAATGTTTCGTTATCTCATTGTTCAATTTTTATTTAAAATTTCGGTAACATTTCATTGATTTCACGAATTACAATATTTAGATTTTAGTTTTTTTTGTTTTAATTTTCTAAATCGAATGACTTACATTTTTTTATTAAATTGACATAAAAAGATGGATATTGAAACTGTTTCACTCTTATATTGATAGTTTGACGTTTTTGTTTCAAACTGTAATTTCATTACAAAATAATGTTTTACATTTATTGTTTATAATTTATCCCTAAACAAATTTAAACTTATTTTTAAATTATCATTTATTATTGTAGTTGTTGATAATATGGTAAATTTAAATTTTAAATTTAAAAAATATATAGTTTCCTTAATTATAAGTGTATAGACTTGTATATCAATAACTTCCATTTGATTGCCCAATATTTACAATGTAATTTCTTTATATAGATTAAGGGCATTATGGTCTAAATTTATTGACCATTTTGGAAACCTGCTATTTACTTATAATTTTTGAAACCCGACTATTTTTTAAGATACTACTAATAAACTTATTTATATTGAAAATTTTCCCATTATCCTAATCATTGTAAGTTAGTAGGATGCCTATTTGGGATTAGCTCTAGGTTAAGTGTTGGCAATCAGATCTTATTGATCGCGCCTTAGTGATCATCTAGTTAGTTTAAGCACCGAACCATCTTATGGGCACGGGTACCCGGATGTAGTCGGGGTCTTTTGTCCCTCTCGTTCAGAAACTCCCCTTGCTTCGATTCTAACCCATGTCCGTCCTCCTCTAATTTAGTTATTGTATTGTTATTCGTGAAGTTCGACCGACACATATTGAGTATTGAGATGGATGCGCTTGAGGTATGACCCTAAGAGTATTTGTTCGACTAGGATTTCGTCGAGGAAAGGACATCTGGACACCCTCATTGTATGAGCAACATATTTATCCTCTAGTAATACACTACCTGAATTGTAGCAAATTGGAAGATCCATCTAGCTGATACCTTTAAAGGAGGTATTCAAGGATGTTAATAATTACTTAGACCTTTCAGATCACGATGTCTGTACTCAAACTTGGCAAGGCTCACCCAGAATAATTCTCATAAAGATGTATTCTTTTGGTGATGAAGCAGATAAGTGGACCTGGCAATTGGACATGTCCCACGGTCATCTTTTGAAGATATGGATTAAAATCTGGCTTCTCGATACTATTATTGGCATTTGGTCCTGGTAGGATTCTAGCTGAGACGATTCTCCAATGTTGGTGACAAAGGCTTAATTTGCAGGGGTGTTAGTGGGCGTACTCACTGCTAGGTATAACTCAATCAGTCTTTGTAAGATTGCGCTCAGATTTTCTTCATCCCCTTTAGGTTTGCCCCAATTCTAGTATCATTGACCTCACAATCGTTGAATTGGTTGGCATGAGTTGGGGCTCACTGAAGATCTGTACTTTCATTGCCTAAGGGCATCTTTGGTGTATTATTGTAACTGACGCTTTGTACTTAATTTGTTGAGCGTATTGTGCCTTCTAGTTCAGGATTGTTATCCACGTACACAATTTAGTGTCGAAGTTTGTGGTCTAGTAGAAGGTCTGAATTCGATCCTCTATTGTCTGGTCTATGTCGTCTCGTTACATGTCCTCTCGCTATCTATGGATGAGGGTGTCCATTTTCCTATGGAATCTGTTGGGGCGTGGGTCTCAATCTGAGGCTCATGTTTTGTCTAGGCTTTCACAATCATTATTCTCATTTCTTTAATATCTGTAAATGATTTTTCTCTCTAATCAAAGATTAAAGGGGAAGTCTTGATAAAAGTAAACTTACATGAGTCTTAATAAGATAAAATGAGATTTTAAGAGTCAGGAATTATAAAGAGTAAATGTTTTGTCTCATATATGCATGAATTGTCTTGAATGTCCTCTCTTTCGTTTAATACATTGACCTTATATAGGCTTTTCAAATTGTATGGATTTGATTAGAGTAATTAATATAAAAGGAGACACTCATTATGCTTAGGGATTACAACCATTCATGGAAATTTTTTCTGCTCGGTATGAGTTCCCTTCTCTTCTCATTTCCCATCTGTCTCGCTCACTCACCAATCAATCACAACCGCTTGATGATTTTCTGTGGTTATGAGCCAATCAGTCACATACACTTGATGATTTCATGTGGTTCCAAGCCAATCAGTCACAACCACTTGATGATGTCCTGTGGTTTCGAGCCAATAAGTCACAACCACGTGGTAGCCTGCTAATCTACCCTGTCTGAGTCACTCAGCTTATCCAATTAATACCATTACTTGGTTGTCGGTCCGAGCCCTTTTTTCATTCTGATGTTCTTTCCCATTCTTGAGGTGATGATCCTCCGTTCTTGAGGTGATGATCTCCCGTTCTTGAGGTGATGATCATATGTTTATGAGTGTCTCGCGATTTCAGCCCGTAACTCAGTTATGCTTTTTTACCGCTTTTCGCGAGCCCTAGGTAGGTCTAATTTATCCACGTGGTAGTGAGTATTTTTACCTGTTCATTTGCCCCCATTGCTTTTCGGCAATGCTCCTCAATGTACAATGAATGCTCTCAGCACGCGTCCAATTTTGACAGAGTGACAATCGTTGTTTCTCTTTTATTAATTTAGGATCCTCTTTTATTCCGTAAAATATTAGGTGTTACGCGATAAAAGTCATTTATTATTTTTAATAATGAAATGACGTACCATCATTGCTGATACGATCATTGGAAATTTCATTTCGTCTTTATATCATCTTTATCTCATCGTGATGTGCACGCATGTAGGTCTTGTTTTTCATTCCCCATATGCGTCGTTTCATTTTATAGTTCTCGCGTTACGTGTATTTCTATCCGTTAGGTTTTCTTTTCTCCAACTGTCATGTTGTCATTGGCTTGCCCATTTTAGTTAGACCGGTGCTAATCATTTCATTGTATCTCTTCCCTATGCGCCCGTCACCCGCTATCTCTTATTCAAAACTAGTGTCTTTTTGTTATTTCTTTTCTTCTCCCTTTTCTATTTCACATTTCTTGCCCTGGTAGCAATGGAGGAACATCCATTTAAGGTCACAGTTCCCTTAGTTAGAAATAAAAATGAATTCAACCGCTTCCTTGCCCTTCACAGGAACGCCTTCCCGCCAGACATAGTCTGTGGTTTTGGGGAGAGAATCCCTCAATCTTTCCGTGTAATCCTCCCTACCAAATTTCTCTAGCCCTAATGTACATAACATTAGGTTTGAAACTTCATTTCTTTCCTCTTTTCCAAGAATTTTCAGTACTTTCAATCTCGCCCCTTTCCAATATACCCCTAGCACTTATAGGGTTCTTTTAGGGATTGAAGCCCTCAATATGAGGCATAATTTAAATATATGGGTAGATGAATCCCCTCCATGTACATAGTGAAAAGGCGCAGACTATCCTATTACTTGGCTCCTTGCGCGTGTGCGAAGTGGATGGGGGGGGGGACTAGTCACTGATCTCCCCAGTAAAGATAAAGGCTGGGGGGAGGATACCCTTCTTGTGGGTGGAAACTGGGGTGGCGACGGCCGCTGGGTCATTCTCCAGATCTAGGGAGAATTCAGTAAGTGGCTGGAGCTCCCATTTCTTTTTATTATTCCGCTTATGTTTTAACTTTTTCATCGTTGAGTTTATCTTTTCTAACTACTAACTTGTTCTTTGTTTTGGGAAGAAAAGAATCTGAATAAGAGATCTTTTACCTCAAAAGAAGTGGCCGTGCGGCTCTGTGTCACCTATAATTTCTCGGAGCGGGACTCGAAAGACCTCTTGACCCAATGAGAGAGATCAAAGTTACGGTCGCCCCAATTCCAGTTGCCAAGTCTGTTGCCCTATCATATTCTGTAACAGAAGTCCCTCGGGTCATCTTTGTTGCGATCCGCGTTCCCACCTTTCGTCAAGTGGTCTGGTCAAACTCTTTTGAATCTTCGGAATCAGAGCGGGAAGAAGGGTAGTTTGCTCTGGAAGAACGAGAGTGTGAGGCTCAATGAGAAGTTGCACGGAAGGAGGCAGAAGAACCGGATGCAGTTTTTTGTTTTGCGTACAACGAGCTTGAGATGTCCAAGCGTCTAAGGAGTAATTTATGGGGGTACCTGGCGAGGGCAAGTGCCAAAAGACGGGGAACACCAGCTCGTCAGGTGCTGCTTCAGGGGATGTTACTCCCCCCGTCCCTGCCCCCGTTGCTGATGAGGTTCCCCCTGTTACGGAGAAGACTGTCACGCCTCCTCCCTCACCTGCTAAGAAGTTGGTCTCCTCTTCCTCTGGTTCTTCGCATCTGTCCGAGGAGATGGGTGCTTGGAGGTGGCGGCGATACCCCGCGGCTCCATCGATTCCTACTGACGTTATTTTTTGAAGGACCCTCGCTCTTCACACGTGGTTGCGAAGGGGATTATGTCTGAGGTGGATGCTCTTGTACTCGCCAGATGTCCATTCATGACAAGGTTATCAGCCTGAGTCATGCTCTGATATAGGTATTATTAGTTTTTTGCTCTTTTATATCCTTATTTTTCCTACGTAAATTTCTTTCCAATTTTGACTAACACTTTTCGAACAAGCCGTGACTTACCACAACAGGCTACATGAGGAGATTCACGTCGCTGAGAAGGAGGTAGCCGGTTGTAGGAGAAAGGTAATGGAGACCACCAAAGCTTATAGTGTCGTTGCCTCAGAACGCGATGATCTCAAGAAGGTGGAGGCTGACCTTTAATGGGTTGTTACCCGTCTGACTTCCGAGCTTGATACGACCATGGCTAAACAGTCAAAACTTGAGTGGTCATTGCGGGAGGTAGAGATGATCTCCGAGATAAGCTTGGAGAACTTGTCTATCATTGAGGCAAAGCTGGCTGAGGCCAAGGACGCGTTGGCTAAGTCGCGTGAACGGGAGGCTCGTCTTGTGGCCGACACTATTACAATTTTGGCTTACAATGACAACTACCTCAATGATACAATGACAACTGCCTAAAATCTTTCAAAGGAAAATAATGTATGGTGAGGTAATTTGAGTAAGATGACAGCTCAAAAATTAGCTGTCATTAATATGCTATCTACGATGATAGCTAATTTTTGAGCTGTCATAATAATTATAGTGATATAAAAAAATTACTAAATTTCATTTTGTTTATAGAAATATGATCCTATTAAATCCTATCCTAAACCCTAATTTTAGATATTTTCTTTCTATTTAACAGAGGCGAGAGGAGATCAGTGGCGATTGACAATTTAGGACATCGTCTCCTTCGATTTTCCCTTACCCATAAACTCGTCTCATATCTACCTTTCTTCTTCTCCCTTGCCTCTCTAGTCTTAGATCTTCCCCTCTTCATCTCTCTCGCCCTTCTCGTCTCAGTTTTTCCTTTCTTCTTCTCCTTTCAATGTTCGAAAGCAAGTTGTTTCTGTAATTTGCTATGTGAAATGTCATGCTTTAAATGCATTCCCACTTGAAACTGTTCAACTTGCTTCTGAACGTCTTCACGACAAATCTATACACATTCTTATCATATACTGTAAGTCATATACTGTAAAAGTATTTGCTCCTACGAGGTGTTATTATTTTGCATCACATCTCGCTTTTGTTCAGTGTGAGTTGGTTGATCTGATAACTATTAATTCAAAGCAAACTCTTGATTTTCCAGATTTGAATCTGTTCTCTGTGGATCTCTTTTTTGGTCAGAGTTCCCAGTCAGGGATAGAGTTAAACACTGGCTAAGAATCTTCTCTGGATTTGACAAAGTTGAGGTGAGAGCTCTCGAGAAGATAATAGAGCAGAAGTAGAGGTGCGTTGTAAATGCTTGACTCTGAGATTGGAAATTCCATGACCCTTTGTGAAGCCCCGATCATTCATTTTTGGTACATGATGGATTCTCTAATATCCTCTTCTCTTGCAGGTTACAACAAGAAATGCAGAGATATCTTTCTCTTAGGCAAACAAAGAAGGTTAAGAATGTTTGAACTAAATGTTTTGAGTTATTATGCACATTAGCAAATTAACGAACGATTTTTTTATTCTCATGAAGGTGCATGATGTTGATGCTCCTAAGACTCAGAAGAAAATTTTGTTTTTCTTTAGAATAATGTCTCGTTCTTTTAGTGATCCTGCAAAGGCAGAGGAAAATTTCCTGATACTAGATCAGTTGAAAGATGCTAATGTCTAGAAGATTTTGCCAAACCTTGTAGATCCCAACACTAGTTTCTAACAAGTTTGCATATTCCAGGTAAGAATTGGTTTTCTAATTGATAAAGGTGCTATAAAGTTCAATTTTCTCAGTTGTTGAGGCTGGATATTTTTTTTATCGGTGTTGAAGCTGGATATGGTTCATGAATGAGATCTTCAATCCTTCTTTCAATCTGGTTTGGGTTTACTAATTCAATCAACTTATATTTTCCCCACACAATCAAACGAGACCCTTTGGACTAAAGCTAAGGATGACCGTCTTTCCAAGTTTTATGAATATCAAATTTCCTTCAGGGTTCAGTGGAGTCGAATGAGCCATCCTTCTAAGGCTGTTGCTTGCGTGGGATGTTTTGATATGCACAACCAAATTTTTTTATTCATAGTAAGGTTCCATAAAAGGGTAGTTACAAGGAGTTACAATACATGTTTAAGGCATTCCAAAGAAGTTCTTAAAACTATATTTCAGAATTTAGGATCAGATGATGTATTTTCATACTAGTGGAGCTTGTCCTATTTGCTAGGGTATGATTTAGACCACCTATTTGACTAAACAAAAGTTATGCTAAAATCTTGTAGTCCTTTGGTTATTTTGGTCAGTAGTAGGATTCCTTTTTAATAATACTCTTACATTTAAATGTAGCTTGTTTAGTTTGAATTTTCCTAATTTTAGATTAGGGTTAGACTGATTTATCATACCATCTGTTCTCATTTCATTGTACACTTTTGTGCATTCTTTTTATGAAAACGTAAATCTCTACTTTCTTTTATATCATTTTATACTTCTTTGTACTTCCTATTGAAAAGAACAAGAATGTAAAAAAACAAGGTTGTGATAGGATGCCTCTAAACTTAAAATGTTATTTTCCTACTCATAAGTCATAACAGGCTTTCCCCCTGTAGATGGCCTTCCTGGTGAAAGTCTTCTAAAATTTATTCCTGATTTTTTATTAAGTGGACTAAGCAATGCCAATTTTTGAAACTAGAGAGGGTGAAATTGAAGAATTCATTGTAGATAAGATTATGAAAAGCAACAAAGTAGGTTCATTAAAAAAATTGAGATTAGTGACATATGTATAATTTAGCTCTGTGAGTTGTATTCTGCTTTTCCATTTCAGAAAGTAGAAGATAATACACAGGCATCTTGGGAGGTTAGAAACGAGCTTTGTCTGTTGAAGGTTGGCCATTTATTCAACACTTTTATTTTGAATTTAGTTGTATGTTGTAAGATGTTAAATGTGGCATTGGCAACCTTATCTAATTTGATATTATAGTGAGTATTTCATAAGATACGATGAGATTTTCAATACCTTTCATAATGCAAACCTTGTTCCTCGGGAATATGTTATGCTTTATTTGAGTATCGCTAAAAAGGTTATGCTTTATTTGAGTTATTATTTTATATATAGCTTAGTTCGTATGAAAAATCGTATAGGAATTACATATATGGATGTGTGTGTGTATATAAATGTATGATGTATGTATATATGTTTGCATATGACTCAGTTAAATCATTGCCATAAACATTTACACAACAATTTTTAGTTGGGTTTATGTTCATTGAGAACTAGACAAGTTTTATATTTTTTTTTGGAGTTGCTATCATTTTCAACAACTATCGTGTTATAAAGACATTGGTAGATATTAGTTATCCACAATGGAATAAGATAAGCTTACAAAAAAAATTAAATAAGATAAGCTTGGTTTAGGCGTTACTTTTATAAAAAAAAACTTGTTATAAGTGTTGATTAAAAGTTATTTTGACATTAATGTATATAAAAAAAATCCGTCGTGAGAATGTAATTAAATGAAAAAAATTGTCATGGAAAGACATTTTTTCCCTTTCCATGATAGTTAAATTTTTTTTGGACATTAGATGACGGGTAATCCCCGTCATCTAAATACTTTTGGCGGCACCTATGATGGCGAGAATTCACCGTCATCCAATAGCTTTTGGTAGAACATATGATGACGGGGATTCTTGTCATCTAATCCCTGTCATTTAATTGGTTTTGGAAGCCCCTTTTATGACAACTTTTATTGAAAAGAGTAAAGATGACAGTCCGATAGATGACAGGCGGTCGGCCCTCATTATTAGGGTTATAATGACGCGTTTTCACCATCGTCTAAGGCCAAAATTATAGTAGTGCGAGTATTAATCCATGGTCGATGAGTATGAGCAGATGGAGTATACGACGGCTTACCATGATACCAAGACTGATAAACCTCCCTGTATGTCGCTGGTCCCCTTCCTAATGAGCCCGTTGATCCTGAGGCTGAGCTTCCCGCTTCCACCACTAAAGCGGCTGCTGATGTTACGCCCGAGGACGCAGAGACTTAGCATTTTTTTGGAATTGTTTTGTAGTTTTCTGACTCTTTAATGAAATGACTCCTTTGCCGAATATGTTTTTTCCATTTCCTTTTTCTGATAGTTAGTATAAGTTTATCACTCAGTCTTGCCTTTTAGTAAATCCCCACAAGCAATAAAAGATACTTTTCCTTTTAATGGTTTCCATGATTTAAATTTAAGTGAAATCATCAACTACTTAGTTCTTTATTTTAAGAAATGTCTAGGCAAGAGTGTGTTTACCAGTTTTATTTGTTTCTAATTTTCATCTATTAGGGCTGATATTTCCTTCCCGTTTACTGCAAGTGAGTTTGTTAGGGACATTTGTTTCCATTATTTCTACTTCTCCGATTTTTCTTCTTTATGAGAGTAGAGCTTAAGGTTTTTTTCGTGCCTTTAGTTTCTTCTGGGAGTATGACTTATGAACTACCCCTCTCAAAATTTTTTAATGCCCTTTGTTCATTCTTAGAGTAAGACTTATGAATTGCCCCTCCCAATGACTCTTTAATGCCCTTAGTTCCTTTTGCGAGTATGACTTATGAACTGCCATTCCCAAGGAATTTTTTATGCCCTTAGTTCCTCTGGGAGTATGACTTACGAACTGCCCCTCCCAAAGTCTTTTTAATGCCCTTAGTTCTTTTGTAGTAGTGGTTCAGTTGAGGAGAGAAGATTGATGCCACTATTTTTACATGAAAAACCCTTGCGGTAAAAGACGACAGAAAAGATGTCTCATTATAATGGATCTTTTACATTCTTTACACAAAATATTTTTCAGATGAATTGCATTCCATGGTTTCTGGAATTTTGTTCCTTCTCCTATTTCCAAGTGGTAATAACTGCTTCATCCTATTTTATGGATGATGTACAGTCCTTCCCATGTTGCCCCGTTATTCCCTTCCATTTAGAAGATTTTTCTGAGGACTAGTTCTCCTGTTTGGAATTCCCATTTCCTTGCTTTCTTCTGAAAATAAGATCTCATTTTTTATTGTAACATGCCATTCTGATCAGGGACGCTTTCCTTCTTCCCTCTAATTCATCGAGGCCATTTTTTAGGAGTTCTCCATTTTGTTCTTTCATTTAGTTTGGTTTTCCTCTCCTGCCTCATACCTTGGATCGTCTAGCCCGTTTTCCTATAATTTCTATAAGTCCATGGGTATTTTTCCTTTAGCCTTCTCCGTAGCCTTTTTCGTTACATATTCTAAAGCGGTCACTGAACAGATACGAGCCGCGACATGGTCGCTCCTTATTGTTTTCACTTCTTCTAATGATGGGTACTTCAACACTTGGTAGATTGTTGAGAATATAGCCTTAATTTGGTAGAGCCAGGTCCTTCCTAAGATTATGTTGTACAAGGAAGTTGTTCCCTATACCATAAACTCGGTCATATAGTTAAACAGATCCATGCTCACCAGGAGAGTCAGAATTCCTTCTGAGTAGCTGATGGCTTTGTTGAAACCGATCAACGACTGCGAAACTCCTTGTAACTTTTGACCCCTTATGGACATTTTCTCCATGGTCGTTCGATACAGAATGTTCACTACGCTTCCATCATCCACCAAGGCCCTTCTTAACAAGCAGTTGCTAGCTTGTATTGAAATGACGAGGGCATCGTTGTGGCGTTCTTCGTGTGCTAGATCGAAGTTGTTGAACAATAATGGTGAATTACTGTTGCCTCTTGAGGGCTCCTGTTAATGTCTTTCTAACATTGACTGCTTGCAGCATATCTTCTTTTTCTTTCTCGTCGTCCCTTCTTGCTCGGTTATTGCTTTAACTATGTCGATGATGCGGAGGGGCTGCTTCCCCTTATCCCTCTTATATTCTTCTCAGCTGTCTTTCTCATTCTCACATTTCTGCTCATCTCTTTTCACAAATTGGCTAAGATATCATTCTTTGATCAACTACTCAATATAGTCTTTGAGCTGGAAACAGTCTCGCGTGTAATGCCCGTTGCTCTTATGATAGGAGCATTATTTATCTTTATCTTTGTAGCTGGGTTCTTTGGTGAATGAAGCCGGTCTTTTCAGTCAAGGTTTATCTTTAATCGTCTCCAGTATTCAGTTGACTGAGATGATCAAAGGTGGGTAGATTGTCCCTCAGGTGGATTCAATCAAAATCTCACCCTCGGTGGTATTCCTATTTTGTTGGACTTTCTTCCTATCCATTTTTTCTTTTTCGCCATGCTTCCTTCATTCAAGCCTTACACTTCTTTCCTGCTTCCGGGGTCCTTCTTCTTTCCCTTCAATCGTTCTTCGCATACTCCTCTTCTCTTCGTTTAATGTAATATAGGCATGCGCCTGTTGGGAAACTTCTGCCATGGAAAGGGGCTTTACCTTGCACATGTCCTAAAAAGGGTGACTTTGGGTCCTGACCTTGTTGGAAGTCCAGTCTGGCGAACCAGTCGTCGCAGTTCTCGACCTTGACCATTGCATCTTTAAAGAGGTGAATGTATTCCTGTAGGGACTTCCATTCCTTGGTGGAGATCGTAATTATATGTTCTGAGTCTTCCATGATGGTACGGTATGTTGAGTATTGTTCTATGAAAATGGAGGACATAATAGCGAAGCCCATGATCGAGTGCATCGCTAAGGGGTGTTACCACTTCAAAGCCATCCCGTCGAGACTGGTAGGGAACATTCTGCACATTAGCCTGTGTTGGTACAATGCCATGTCTTATCTGAATCATCGAAGATGGTCTACGAGATTAGACTTCCCTTTGTAGCATTTGAACCTGGGTGCAACAAATTTTTTGGGTACGGGTGCTAATAGAACTTCTGGGCTTAATGGCGTCCAGATAGGAGATTCAAGGTCATTTTTTCTCGTACTCCAGAGATTCCTTATCTCCATCATTTTTTGGTCGAATAACTCTTCAATTGCTTCTTTTGACATGACTTGGGATTATCGAGCTTCTCCCATAGTTTCCTTCACAAGGTTTTATGACTGGACTTCTTCTTCCCGTCGCACATTTTTGTTGTTCTCGCGGTCCCCTTGCCTTCCGTCTTGTTGGTTATCCTTGGGGTGGGTTTCCTGTTCATTATCATTTTCCCATTCGACATCATTCACCCGCTGGCTGACCTATGCCCACGGTTTCACGAGTTCCTAATGTAGTGTGGCATGCATTATTTGCTCTTGCATATTCTGCCATGCATTGTGCATTGCTTCAGTGTTTCTCCTTTCCATTTCATGCATCCTGTTTAGGATTGTTTGTAGCATTTTTGTGGGTGGGGTTAGTTGATCTACGTGCTCATCTTCATTTTTTGGGCTTGTTGTCTCCATCTAGAGCCGTGTTGGATTTGGTTCTAGGCATGTTTTATGGTTTTGTAGGGTAGGTCTCTTGAGCTTTTTTCTCGCACTCAATGAAAGCATCAAAATGTAAAGGGGGAAGTCTTGATAAAAGTAAACTTACATGAGTCTTATTGAGATAAAATGAGATTTTAGGAGTCAGAAATTAGAAGGAGTAAATGTTCTGTCTCTTATATGCCTGAACTCTCTTGAATGTTCTATCTTTCATTTAATACATTGGCCTCATATAGGCTTTTCAAATTGTATGGATTTGATTAGAATAATTAATATAAAAGGAGGCACTCTTTATGGCTAGGAATTACACCCGTTCGTGGGAATTCTTTCTATCTCGCTCAGCCGCTAATCAATCACAACCACTTGATGATTTCATGTGATTCTGAACCAATCAATCATAGCCACTTCATGATTTCCTGTGGTTCCGAGCCAATAAGTCATAGCTACTTGGTAATCTACGAATCTACCTCTTCCGGGTCACTCAATTTACCTAATTAATTATGACTACTTAATTGTTAGTCCGAACCCATTTTTCCGTTCTGATGTTCTTTTCCGTTCTTGAGATAATGATCCTCTTTCCTGAAGTGATGATTCTGTTGGAATATGTCCATAAAGTAACGTGTAATAACTATTTATTTGTATTTAGTTATTTCTCAGACATTAGTATTATTTTTATGAATAAAGTGAAAGTTTTATTTTAAATTAAAGTATGCTCGTAAATTATTCAAGTCTTGAAACTTTCATCAATGAACGAAGAATGAAGATAGAAGTGTCTCTAGATGAAATCTTCTGAGAAAGTTTAGAACGATATTCACAGTCTTAAGATCGACTGGACAATCAAATCTGATTATGACTGTCAGGTTGAACCAATGGATGCCAGTCATGGGACATGGGAGTGGAAACTCAAACGGTTAACCTAGAAATGTTATGAACATGTTGAATAGACCATTAACAAATTAGTTTAGAGCCCAAAGCCATTTACCTAGTTATAAATCTAATTGTTACACCTTAAACGTATTTTCATAATTATCTTAATCCTAAGGTGAATACGTAGCTTGGCTTAGTTTGTTGCAATGATTGATATGTCAAATGAGTGAGTTCGAATTGGCGGACAATACCTTGGCTGTTGGGATTGTAATTCAATTATGTTGTAGTTGCGTGATTCATATATATGGAAATTCGTGGTTGGGTGTGTGAATAAATTAACCTAGCCATGTATTCAATGAATTGAGTCATTGATTAAGACTTACTATTATATTTTTCTCATTAACAATCAATAAAAGACTTAAAGAAATAATAATAAGAAGGGTAGAATGGTAATTTTATATTCTACTCTTGTTACTCATATTCACGATGTGTTTTATAATATTCCGTGGAGCGTAATAATAAAAAGAGTTTATTTACACGAACAGAAAATGTAGCGCGCATGAATCAAGAGTTGATTCAGCATCGAACCTATAGTAGAATCGTACAATGTCTGGATTAAATAGGTCAGAAATTTATGGAGATAAATTCACCAGATATTTGAATCCTTAGCTTTGTTCATGTGGGTCCATCCTGTCTCAGAAATAGCTCATGAGAACAGGAATAGAGAAACAAAGTAAATTGGCTCAAAATGTATTTTGGTGCCAATGCATATTTCCTACATCTATATGTGATGGGTGATGTCACTTAATTAGTTAAGTGTGATTATTTTATATTGAAATTAATTAGTTTACTAATTTCTAATTTTTGGATAATTAGTAAATAAAATTAATTAATTAATTAATTGATAATGATCAATTTGATTGATAAATTTTGATACAACTCTAACAATGTGGAAATATACTGATTCTCGGTAATTTAAATATATGAGGGTGAATTTTAATTAATTTAAAATATATGAGTATATTTATAAATATCAAAAATTAGATTTTATAAATTTTTAATAGCAATTTGATTGCAGTGAGAGAGATATAGATCTCATATCAGATATAGAGAAAAAGAAAGAGTTTTCTCCCCTCCTTAGTGATTGGCGCCGATTAAGAGAGCATTGAAGGAAAAATATTCGATTTTTCTTCAATTATTTTGAGAGCCCACACTCAAATTTTTATACAAAATTATCGTGAGATATATTTATGAAATTAACAGATGGTTGTTGGTGGATGAAATTTACAAATCATTCTTGGAGTTCAAGTGCCTGATTCGGATCCCGAAACTTAAAGAACACGAAGAACGCTCGAAGAAATTCCGCCAGTTCAGAAATTCTCCGATACAAAGTATAGGTGAAAAATTGTTTCTAACCTATCTTATCATTTAACATCGTATATGCATAATCGCACATTTTTTGGTTTTAAATTATTTAATTCGGTTAAATAAGTTAATTAGATTCTTTTTATATTCCGCCTACGAACCGTTCGTGGTTCAAATTGATTTTAAATTAATTTTTAAAATCAACCGATCCCAACAATTAGTATCAGAGCCATATGTTCTTGATTATGCATGTAGATATTTGAAATAAACATATCTTGAATTTTGTGGATATTGGCATATGATTTTGTATGGTAGATTCAAACTGTTTTGAATGTGTTATGTGATTGGATCCCTAACTATTGACTCTAAGCATTTTTATTTCAATTTAGAATTGATGTACGCCGAATTTGAAGCATAGGATTTTATGTAATTTATTTTGTTGCAATAGTTGTATTTTTATAAATTTGATGTAAGATCGTCGTCGCCTCGAACCGTCGCAAGACTAGTGTTCACGCTGGATTACTGTTCACGTGGAAGTAGTGTTCACACCAGAATCACTGTTCATGCCGGAGTTACTGTTCTGGCAGCCGGCAATACTGTTTCGACGCTGTCACCACCGCTGTCCGTTACCGTGCCCTGCATGGGGACTAGGGTTTGTGAAACCCTAGGCGATAACAATTAGGGTTTAGGAAATCCTATGATATTTGGCGATAATCCTTATCCTATTTTTTTATCTTTTAAAATTTTGAAGTTTGAATTTTAAATTTTAAATGAATAAACTATAATTAAAATTTAAAAGATAATTATCTATTTTATCTTTGTATCTTTTCTACTTTGAATTCAAAGATAATTATCTATTTTATCTTTTTATCTTTTAATATTGAATTCAAAAAAAAAATTATCAATCTTATTTTTTTATTTTATAAAAAAGAAAAATGGGGTAATTAATGAGATTATTTATTTAGTAAAATAATTTTCCTTAATTAAAGGGTTTTAATCAAAATTTAAATTTTGAGTTTTTGAAATTTGAAATTTGAATTGAAAATTGAAAATTTGAAATTTGAATTTGAAATTTGAAATTTGAAATTTAAAATGAGAATGGACTTTCGCAAAGAGTTACAAAGTGTTGGGACAACATGAAGAAGAAAGAGGAAATTACAGACGCCATGAAGATTAATTTATCAATTAACTTGTAATTTATTTATTATTCTTTTTGGGTTGTAATTAGAAATGAACCAATATGGAGGTTAATTTGAAATGTATGATTTAATTTTAATCGTGCATCATCATATAACATGTCATATAGAACGAGCGATATGCCAATATAAAATTACCATGTAACATGTACATGCATCATTGTAGATTAATTTATAATGGTTATAATTTGATTACAGTGTGAAATTTATAATGGTTATGATTTGAAATTGAGATTTAAAATTAAATATAGGATTTATAAATTTCATCATGTTTTTCAAATTAGTAAAAGTTATGTTTTGAAAAACAACCAAAAATCCAAAGTTTTTTAAAAACTAAGTGGAAGAGTCATTTTCGTTGAAACGTTCCCAAGGTTTCCAACGTGAACTTGATCGTGCCACGAGGAATGGTTTAGAACCGCCCATAGCGGTTCTCTCTTCAATGGGAGAAACTTTGGAGTCGTGTCGCTTTCAGTCATCTAGTTGCTTTAGAAGCTAAGACTTTTAAAGGAAGTGGTGGGGCAGAGCCGTCCCATAGACGGACTGTTAGTCCATAGCAACTCTTAAGAGTCGACGCGTTGGTTAAACACTTAGACTGAAGTACATTGGAATCCTCACTTAGGGGCTAGTCAATGTGGCCAAGGTGACCAAAACCATTGGTGATTGGTTAAGCTAGATGTGGAGACATTTGAGCATTAACCAAATGAGAAGAGTCTCGATGCGATAGGAGATAGTTTAGACTTCATCCCTCGATGAGACAAGCTATCCTTTTTTATCGTAACATCATGGAGGGAATATTTTTAATGATTTTTAAATATTTTAGTTATATCATGGATCATACACGAAGGGAAGGTGGTTTTTGTAGTCTTGTACGTAGATGATATTCTACTAATTGAGAATGATGTAGGAAAATTATCATGATGTTAAGATTTGGCTTGTAAAGTAATTTGATATTAAGGATCTTGGAGAAGCTGCATTTGTCTTAGGTATTCAGGTCTTTCGAGATAGGAAGAATATATAATTTACACTGTCCCAAGCATCCTATATCGATAAGATGTTAGATCACTTTAATATGCAAAACTCCAAGAAATGATTTCTTCCTTTTAGACATGGAGTCAGCCTCTCCAAGGATCAGTCTTCTAAGAATCCTTAAGAAGAAGAAAACATGAGAAAGATTCTCTATGCTTCAGCCGTAGGAAGTCTCATGCATGTGATGTTTTGTACTAGGCCAGACATTTGCTATGCCGTGGGTGTGGTAAGTCATTTCCAATCTAATCCTGGAATTGAGCATTGGAATGCCATCAAACATATCCTTAAGTATCTTAGGAGAATAAGGAATTACATGCTTGTGTATTCAAGTAGTGACTTTAATATGACGGGGTATACTGATTCCGATTTCCAAGCTGATAAGGACTCCAAGAGGTCCACTTAAGTATCGGTGTTCATCCTGAACGGTGGAGCAGCTGTATGAATATGTGACAGCTTGTGAAGCTACAAATGAGGTTGTATGGCTCATGAAGTTCTTGAAGACTCTGGAAGTTGTTCCAGACGCTGAGCGAATTCTAAGGAACCTAGAAGCCATAAAAGATCCAAACACATAGAACGTACATCATATGATTAGAGAGATTTTTCAGCGTGCAGATGTTTTGTTTACGCATATTTTGACGGTCAACAACCTGACAGATCCATTCACAAAGATTTTAAGCAGTAGAGTTTTTTATGGTCATCTGGAGGGCTTAGGAATAATAGATTGTACACGCCTACTTTAGTCTAAGAGGGAGATTATTGGAATATGTCCATAAAGTAGTGTGTAATAACTATTTATTTGTAATAGTTATTTTTCATACATTTGTATTACTAAATTTTTTATGAATCAATTAAAAGTTTTATTTTAAATTAAAGCATATTTACAAATGACAAGTATTGAAACTATTGTCAACGAAAGAAGAGTGAAGACAGAAGCGTCTCCAGATGAATTGTTCTGAAATAGTTGAGAACGATATTCACAGTCTTAAGATCGATTGGGCAATCGAATCAGATTACAACTATTAGGTTGAACCATTGGATGTCATTCTTAGGGTATAATAGTGGAGACTTAAATAGTTAACCTAGACATGTTATGAACATGTTGAATAGGCCGGTAACAAATTAGTTTAGAGCCCAGAACCGTTTACCTAGCTTTAAATCTAATTGTTACACCTTAAGAGTAATTTTTGTATTTACCTTAATCCTGAGGTGAATACGTAACTTGACTTGGTTAGTTACAATCTTTGATATTTCAAATGAGTGAGTTCGAATTGGATTGTAATTTAATTAAGTAGGAGTTGAGTGATTCATTGATATGAAAATTCATGGTTGGATTGCGAAAGCAACAATATCACCTTATGCTTTTTTGATGGGTGTGTGAATAAATTAACTTGATCAAGTATTCGGTGAAATGAGTCATTGAATAAGACTTATGAATTGTACGAGACAATTCACTATAATGTATTTGTTATTCACAATCAATAAATGAGTTAAGGAAATACTAACAAGATGGTTAAAATGGTAATTTTACATTCCACTCTTGTTACTAATATTTACGATGGCTATTATGTTAAAGTATTCTATGGACCATGAAAATAAAAAGGGGTTTATTTACACCAACAGAAAATGTAGCGCTCATGGATCGAGAGTTGTTTTGGCATCGAACTTATAGTGGAGTCGTACGATGTCAGGATTAAATATGTCGGGAATTTAAGGAGATAAATTCACTTGGTATTTGAACCATTAGCTTTGTTCACGTGGGTCCATTCGGTCTCAGAAATAGCTCATGAGAACATAAATAGAGAAACAAAGTAAATTAGATCAAAATGTGTTTTGGTGTCAATGCATATTTCCTACACCTATTGTGATGAATGATGTCACTTAATTAGTTAAATGTGATTATTTGTATTGAAATCAATTAATTTGTTATTTTCTAATTATTGGATAATTAATAAATAAAAATAAATAAATTAACTAATTGATAATGATAAATTAAATCTATAAATTAGATTGATAAATTTCAATACAACTATAACACTGCAGAGATATACAGATTTTCGGTAATTTGAATATATGGGGGTAAATTTTTGGAAATTTAAAATATATGGGTATATTTATAAATATAAAAAATTATATTTTATAAATATGTAATAGCAATTTGTCCTCGAGTCTGTTGCTCACCCAGGTTATCAATTTTATAAATATGAAATTGTTTTGGGTGCCTCCGAGATGAGAAGTTATTGTGGCAACATTTAATGTGTGTGACCCATATCAAAATGTGTTATTAACATTGGTCTCATGCATTATAATGAGTAACATATAAAAAAAAAGTTTGATCGTGGATTCCACCAAGTTAAAAGTAAATAATTAGATTTTTTCTTATTTCACCAAACGTTTTCAAAATGAAATTTAGTTAATTTTGTAGTTTTTTGGGTAGTTAATTAATTCTTGGGTAATTAGTTGTTAATTTGTTAGTTGAGTATTTAATAAGTTGATTGAGTTTTGGTAATTTTTTTATTAAATAGATTTTTTCTTTTTAATTTGCTTAGTAGGTTCAATGAGTCCTTGTCTAAGAAGCGCAATACATTCTTCTCGAACCATCTTCAGATCATCTGGGTTTATGCCTAGGTGTGAAGTCTTGGCTGGATTGATATCTTCATTTCTTTTGAAAGGAAGCCGAATAAAGAATTTTAGGTTTTTCTAGAGTGGAAAAGGATGTGTAAACTGATCATGACTATCAGCACAATATGGAATGATCTGATCTCGAACATGTTCATATTATGGAGGAACTTATATTTCCAATAGGCTGGCAATATTGGTATAGGCGTGAAAAAAACTTTTGTACCAGACCCCTGTAGATAAAACCTGGAGATTCTTTGTTCGAGAGAAAGCATAAAGGCCTATGAGAATATCCTTCCTAGAAAGATCACTGCCTAAAACTTTGATCCAGAAGATGTAGTTTGGAAAGAACTAAATATCAATTCGCTTTTTGGTAATCCACTTAATTTTGAACAAACTTTCATTAGCAGTAGATAAGTACTGCCTAATCTTCTGGAGGAAGGAGACATGGTTTTAAGAGTGTCCTGCAAGATCCATACTGAGTTTCCTCATCTCGGTTAACCAGTTCTTCCACGACAAATTCAATATCTTCATCATCTATTATCAACAAGTCCGTTTGTAAATGATGGAGCATCTGGATATCTCGTTTGGTTTTATTCAGTGGTGTAATGACTGTAAGGCCTTCTATTTCATGGATTAAGGCTGAATTACACGCATGTGACCGCTCTCCATGTTAGTCTTTGTCGGGATTCTACTTTATCTAGCTTTTTGAGAGCCTCGGTACAAGTCTGACGCACGATTTCAAAATCGACGCTTCAACTACCATGTGAGTTTGTGTAATGCGATAGTGACACCGATCTCAAGCATGTCGTGGGACGTGTTGGTGCCTGCTATGGGCCCACAATTGACAAGGAAATGGTGTCGTAGGGTGAAAACTCGTGGAGCTCGATCATCTGTATGTGGGATGAGTTCTCTTAGGACCGCATATGGTTTACTACCTTTGCCGTTCGCGGTCAAGGGCCAAAATTTGGACCATGCTGTCTGAGGGTTACCATGTTTTCATCTTAGAGTATGGTCACACTGGCTGAGATCTCTTAGCTTATGAAAATATAATATGTATGGCAGTTTTTCGTACTCAACAACTGACTAGGGCACCATGGTGAGAGTGACGGTCTTAGTCCCCGAGCATGTTCCTTCTTAAGGAGATGATGTCGTGCGCGATGTCTCCTCCTCAGTAGATCATGAGTAGGGGAAGCTTAAATCTGGGCTCGAATCGCCGCCTGAGCCTGTCAATTGCGCTTGCTATCTCGCGAAGCATTTTTTTGCTGCTTTTAGAGTCTTTTTTATTTGGGTGCGTTTTGGGGGGATTTGTATTGTGGCTTCTTGGGTTTGTCTTGCTAGTTTTTTTGTCACAAACTAATTTGTGTTCTAAGCATATTGTAGTATAGGTGTAACTTGGTTATCAAGGTGCTTTTACAGTTTGTAGGGTTGGGATGCGTGGCGGTCTTACCTTACATGGTCGGGGGAGGTTGCAGTGTCAATCCAATCTTTCTCCAAAGGACACATGCTTTCTTTTAGTTTGAGGAGGCTTCTAATTTGGGCTTTACCGGCTTTTATGTGAATCCTTACAATACCTGTCTTGGAGATTACTTAATCAGTTGAAGGATTTATTGAATTTACCATGGTTTGTTATGTGGGACTTTAATGAGAATACTGAAGTCAGGTGTGGAAGTCCATTTATGAGCTCCTTGAGGGATTTGGGTTTCGAAGGGCCAATTTTTACATGGATGAAAAAGAGATACAAAGAGAGGCTAATTAAAGAAGGAGTGGATATGACCTTATGTTCAGAAAGTTGGAAAAAGGTGTTTCCTTAGGCTTGGATTGAGACATTAGATTTTTCTCCTCAGATCACAGTATGGTCCTAGCCTACCTTGATGATATGTCCTTTGATGCACATTTGAAGGCCTTACAAGGCAAGTTCCTATTTAAGGCAATTTGGGAGTAGGAAAAGGGTTGTGGGGAAGTTATTGAGGCTACTTGGGCTAACTTAAAACGAGGTTTTAGGTTGAACTTGGTGATCTCAAACCTTCATAATTTCTCCATATCCCCCAAGAAATGGGGCGAGTGTTTTTGGATCCATTCCCAAATGATTGAAGAAATGTAAAAAGGATAAAATCAGATTCTTGAGGCTTCGTCTCACTCGTTGGATTAAGAATCTCTTCAATGCCGTCAATCGGATATTAATTCTTAGGAAAATCAAGAACAAATGACATAGAAAGAGATATTACGTATGGACTGGTTGAAAGCAGGTGACAAGTATACCGAAATTTTCCACTCTAAGGCTTTAGAATATGGAAATCTTGAACTATCATTAACAGACTTTAATTCAGAAATGTCCATGACTGCGTTGATATTGGGTTATTTGCATAAATATATCCTTTTCATTTCAGTTAGAATTTTGATACCCTTTTTCAAAAATTAAGAATTTTATACCCTGGTTCACCATTATCAACATCAAGCATGTAATTCTCTCTTTCCTCATCATTGCATTTCCCTTCCCCATGCAAAGATCAAATCAACCATGGCTGACAAATATTCACTCCCCACTCTTAGCTCTTCTTTCAAGTTTCTTTTCTCTTCTTCTTCTTCTTCAATAAAAATGTCGTCTTCTTCTTCTTCTTCTTCTTCGTCTCTTGGTATTCTTCTTCTGCTTCTTTTTCTTCTTCATCTTCTACTTCTTCTTCTTCTTCTTCATCATCATCTTCTTCTTCTTCTTCTTCTTCTTCTTCTTCATCTTCTACTTCTGCTTCTTCTTCTGCTTCTTCTTCTTCTTCTTCTTCTTCTTCTTCTTCTTCTTCTTCTTCTTCTTCTTCTTCTTCTGCTTTTTCTTCTTCATCTGCTTTTACTTCTGCTTCTTCTTCTTCTTCTTCTGCTGCTCACAAATATTTTTTTCATGAATTGTGCAGTCAATTAATTTCAAATAAGTCGTATCTTGCTCAGACTGATAAATAGAGCTAAAGTTATAGTGAAAACTGCTAGCAGAAAATCGAAATAACTAGTTATAGTAGGCATGAAGAGGCTAAATGAAATAAAATATGTTCTTTTTATACATATGTTTAGAAATCACTTCCCTAAGTTTCCATATTTGAAAGATACAAGGATAAGCAAAAATACCAATTGCAAGAAGAAATTCAACTGAAAATTTTGGATTCTCAATTATTATCATTATAGACTACACAGTACTAACAAAAATAGAGTAACATAGGTAAAAAGGAAATTCGTCATCTGTCGATCTATCCCGTGATTCCGAATCAAAAGATTTATTGGACAACTCTTGAGTTGAATAAAATAATATTATAATTATAAATTGATATTATAAAAAAATGAATATAAATCTATTAAATAGATTGTAAATAATTAGAAATTAGAAACATAAAATATAGAAAATATATTCAATTTCAAAATAAGAAATTGAAGTGTGGAGGGAACTTCAAAAGATTCTTTGGCGATAAGCATGTGCTTGTTTGGAGGGATCATCATAAATGATTGAAGTGTGTTGTTTACGGTACATAAAATATTCAGCCAAAGACGCTCCTGTATAAGGGGCAAGGTATTGTAATGTAGCCGGAGAATCTGCCGTTTCAGCTACCACAATAGTGTATTCCATTGTTCCTCTTTCCTGTAAAGTGGTCACTACTTGAGCCACAGAAGATGCTTTTTGACCAATAGCTACATAAACAAATATTACATTTTTCCCTTTTTTTATTGAGAATCGTATTCGTAGCTACTGCTGTTTTACCGGTCTGCCTGTCCCCGATAATTAATTCTCGCTGACCGCGTCCTATAGTTATCATCGAATCAATAGCAATAAGTCCTATTTGAAGATGCTCCAACAGTCTTCGATGGTTATACTGGTATCCAAAATACAAACGAGATGGCTGTTTGTTGTCCCAACCATTCTTTTTAGTTCCGATCCCGATAAGGAAAAAGGATAATTTATAACAAAGTTTTCGTGTTGTTGATTCCTAGGCGTAGTGCTTCTTCCCCTATGCTTCCTATTGGTACTAGTGGAGTAGAGTTGACTTAACCATAGGTGAAACCTTTCACTCTATACTAGAATTGACAATTAAAGTATCTGAGGTTGCATTAATCGGGGATACACGACAAAAGGAATTGTTTTATTTACAAATTTCACCTCCAACAAGCGTAGATTTATTTCAATAATTTTTTTTCTTTCTATCCTGAATAATGTGTCTTATCTTTCTCCTAATATTGAGAGCGGTAAAGTAAAAAGTAAGTAATAGAAAAAAAAATCAAATTGCACCATCTCTGTAATAAGTGAATGCCTTTTTTTCTCCTGAAGTTGTCGGAATTATTCGTAATAAGATATTGGCTACAATTGAAAAAGTCTTATCAATAAAATTTTCATTTATCTCAGATCTAGGCATAGGTAGAAATCCCTTCTATAATTTCTTTTAATTACCTCTCTCGTGAGAAAATGATCCCACAACCAAATGAATTGTATAGTACGAAATAACATAAAAATAGATTCATTAAAAAAATATGTATGACCTTCTACTCGATACTCAATTATTTATTTTTAACAGGAATCAATAAAAACAAGAAATATTTGAATCCAGTTAGATTTCATCCAAATGTACTACTATAAGAATGAAGGAAACTATTCTGATTTCATCGAAGTTAAAGACTCAAAGAAAAAAAAATGGATCTTACAGATTGGGATAATTCGAGAAGTTTTGATTGAATTATGATCCAAAGAGCAAAAAGAATCGAATAATTATTCTATGATAAAAATAGAATAACCATCCATGCAATTAAAGCAATTCAATATAAAAAACCCCGGGCCGGGCTGATTCATGAATTTTTACTAGATCTATGGGATAAGGAGTTGTTGTTGAAAAATCGAAAACTAGAAAAGTATAATTTTTATAAAAATAGAATTCGAGTTAAAAAAACTAAAAAGAATCATGATATAAAAGTATCCATTAAACATAGTATAAAAAAATGGATCGATTGGTTAATTTATTTCAATTCATTAAGTTATTTCAGTATAAGCATAAATATTAGAAAAAGATAGGAGCGCCGTCTTCGCAGACATGAATAGATATATCTTTATTGTTTTATTCATTTTATTTTAACAGTTTTTCAAAAAAAAAAAATATGAATGCCTCACTATGAACTCGGTTTCTGGGCCATAATCATTATGTAGAAGATACCAATTAATAGAATGATTAATAGAATATAGCGATAAAGAATTTCGATCTATTTATCAAATAGATGTTTATTAATATCTTAATCTCAATTAGATAGTCAAATTTTCATTTTTGTTACTTCGACTGGACAAATCTTAGCGATAGAATAATAAATTAGAATCCATTGGTTGATTGTATCATTAACCATTTCTTTATTTTGGTACGAGGAACTTCTCATGAATCTACTGATTTCTGCCGCTTCCGTTATTGCTGCTGGGTTGGCCGTCGGACTTGCTTCTATTGGACCTTAGGTTGGTCAAGGTACTGCTGCGGGCCAAGCTATAAAAGGGATTGCGAGACAACCCGAGGTGGAGGGAAAAATACGAGGTACTTTATTGCTTAGTCTGGCTTTTATGGATGCTTTAACAATTTATTAGGGGTGGCTTGCTTTGGTTTTGCATTTCATGTAACAGGATTGTATGGTCCTGGAATATGGGTGTCCGATCCTTATGGATTAACTGGAAGGGTACAATCTGTAAATCCAGCGTGGGGTGTGGAAGGGTTTGATCCCTTTGTTCCGGGAGGAATAGCCTCTCATCATATTGCAGCAGGTACATTGGGCATATTAGCGGGCCTATTCCATCTTAGTGTCTGTCCGCCCCAACGTCTATACAAAGGATTACATATGAGAAATATTGAAACCGTCTTTTACATCTTTTGTTGTTGCTGGAACTATGTGGTATGGTTCAGCAACTACCCCGATTGAATTATTTGGTCCCACTCGTTATCAATGGGATCAGGGATACTTCTAGCAAGAAATATATCGAAGAGTTGGTGTTGGGCTAGCCGAAAATCAAAGTTTATAAAAAGCTTGGTCTAAAATTCCTGAAAAATTAGCTTTTTATGATTACATTGGCAATAATCCCGCAAAAGGTGGATTATTCAGAGCGGATTCCATGGACAACGGGGATGGAATAGCTGTTGGGTGGTTAGGACACCCTATTTTTAGAGATAAAGAAGGGCGTGAACTTTTTGTACATCGTATGCCTACTTTTTTTGAAACATTTCCAGTTATTTTGGTAGACGGAGACAGAGCAAGTTACGACTTATTTGAAATTAATTGACTGCACAATTCATAAAAAGAAGTATTTGTGTGGTATTCCATATATTTTAGAGTTCTTTACCTTGTGAATTTCCAATTCTTGGTCATTGAGATTCATGGACAATACATATTAATATTTAAGGATAGATATTACCTCTCCTTTTCCTCTTTCAAATAAATTGAAATGATTAAAGTTTTTCTATTTAGAATCGTATTAGGTCTAATTTCTATTACTTTGGCTGGATTATTTGTAACTGCATATTTACAATACAGACGTGGTGATCAGTTGGACCTTTGATTAATTAACATCTCTTTTTTTTATTGACCTCCTATTTGCTTTAATCCATAGGGGGTCAAATTTAGATTGCTATTCAATTATTTCAGTGTAATTTTTGACCTACCAATAAAAAGAATGGAATCACGCTTTATAGGATTTGAACCTATGACATCGGGTTTTGGAGACCCACGTTCTACCGAACTGAACTAAGAGCGCTTTATTATCAAAATAAATGTAACCAATTCAGTCATTGTGATCGGACTCTATTATGGATTTCTGACCACATTCTCCATAGGACCCTCTTATCTCTTCCTTCTCCGGGCTCGGGTTATGGAAGAAGGAACCGAGAAGAAAGTATAAGCAACAACTGGTTTTATTACGGGATAGCTCATGATGTTCCTATCGATATATTATGCGCCTCTTTATCTAGCATTGGGTAGACCTCATACAATAACAGTCCTAGCTCTACAATATCTTTTGTTTCATTTCTTCTGGAAGAATCACAAACACTTTTTTTATTATGGATCTACTACCAGAAACTCAATGCATAATCTTAGCATTCAATGTGTATTCCTGAATAATCTCATTTTTTAATTATTCAACCATTTCATTTTACCAAGTTCAATGATAGTCAGATTAGTCAACATTTTTATGCTTTGATGCAACAAGATGTTATTTGTTGGTTGGTTAATTGGTCACATTTTATTCATGAAATGGGTTGGATTTGTATTAGTCTGGATATAGCAAAATAATTCTATTAGATCTAACGTACTTATTAGATCTAATAAGTACCTTGTGTCAGAATTGAGAAATTCTATAGCTCGAATCTTTAGTATTCTCTTATTTATTACCTGTGTCTACTATTTAGGTAGAATACCGTCACCCATTGTTACTAAGAAACTGAAAGAAACCTTAGAAACGAAAGAAACCTTAGAAACGGAAGAAAGCGGGGAAAGAGAGGAAGAAACAGATGTAGAAATATAAACAACTTCTGAAACGAAGGGGACTAAACATGAACAAGAGAGATCCAACGAAAAAGATACTTCTCCTTCCCTTTTTTCGGAAGAAAAGGAGGATCCGAACAAAATCGAGTGAATGAAAAGGAAAAAACAAAGGATGAATTTCACTTTAAAAGGACACGCTATAAAAATTTAAAAAACAAAAAATAAGACCTGTTTCTGAAAATTTTTATCCTCCGGATAGGAGTCAAGAAAATTCGAAGTTCGAAATAGAGAAAAAAGAAAAAAAATCTAATTCTAAATTTAAATTAAAAATTAAAACAAAAGGTAGTAAATTAAGAGAAAAATTAAGACATAAATATAATAATATATAAGAAGAGATTCGACCACCTCCTATATATTTAATACTTTCTCCTACAAAAAAATTAATAATACCGACCACATTTGTAATTCCATCAATTACTCATCTATAAAAAATGAGTTAATTTAGCTAATCCTCTTATACCGCCAATTAAAGATATTCTATAAAAAGCATCTATGTAACCACGATTATATGACCAATCATATATTACATTTATTATTTTTTCCAAAAGAATTTTCGTAGGAAAACTTTTAACAAATGAATCACGAAAGTAAATTTTTTGTAAAGATGAATAAACAGGCTTATAGAAAAGAGACGCTATAAATATTCCGAAATAAGCTATACTGACTGAAAAGTTGCATTTTTCAAAAATTCATACCAATTTTCAGAATTATTTGAACTTTGATGTAAAAGGTTTATAGACGGATTTAACCATTTGTCTAATATATCCAAATGAATTCCTTGTTGATTGAATTCATTGAAAGGAATTCCTATGAATCCAACAAACAAAGTAAATAGGGCTAACAGAAACATAGGAAATAACATACTATTATCCGATTCATAGGGATACGAAAAATGAGTTTTAATACCAAAATGGGGAATAGTAAGAAAAGGCCGTATCATATTTCTGACATTACTTTCAATTTGATATTTTTTTCCAAAAAGAAGAAGATCTTTGATTATTATTTATTGTTAATAACGATAATAAACCAAAGTTTTTTTAATCATTTTGATCAATCTTTACCCCAAAGAGATATTGAATAGAGAGAATTATTTGTTTTTCCGTTGTAATTTTTAAAATAAAGGTTAAAATGTCCTTCAAAAGTAAGTAAACAGATCTGAAACATATAAAATGCGGTTAATCCCGCGGTGGAACAGGCTATTATTGTGAAAAATGGTGAATACAACCAATTATCATGAAAAATTTCATCATTGGACCAACTATTTTGGGAAGTATCATGATCATCCAATAAGAAGGGTTTCCATTTTTTCAAATGAACGATTTGAAGGCCTATTGATTCTAACAACTAATTGCAGAGTTGATCATTCGGACCTTTCAATTCATAGATGTGGATCTCGGACCTATGAATGGGGATATTCCTGAAACTCACAAAGAAAAAAGGAAGTGAGTTAGACAAAAAGATAAGAAACTTGGACAAAAAAAGAAGTAACTTGGACAAAAAGAAACGAAGTGACTTAGTCAAATCTTTTTTGTCGATAACCTCAGACCAATCAATCGAATATTGATTAATACGTAATCGATCAAAGACTACATGAAATGAAAATGGCACTTCTGCTCAGAAATGAAATGTTCCAAATGTTCTTGGAAATTCTTGCTCCCATGGACCATTTGTATTAGGATCCCGATTCATGGATCTCTTAGTTCGAGAAATCAAAATAAGAGGATCGAACCATTTCTTCTGACCCTTTTTCAAATTGGATAAATGTTGGTTGATCGTATATTTCATTATAGTTCTATGATTCAGAGTATCATTTCTTATTTGATCTCTTTGAATTCCATATTTGAAGTTGTGATCGGATCTATTCATTAAAAAGAATCGATTCAATACATTTCTTATGTACCCATAGTTGTTATATTGGATTTGAATCAGATTTTGGATCAATCTATATTGGTTGACTGCCTCCATTATGTTGTTGCTAGCAAATACCACTTTTTTTTATTTTGGATCTTCCAAATCATTCCCGCAGGAGGTCTGGACCCATTTTTTTGATCCTTCGATAAAAAGATTCATTCTCTTCGTAAAAAATAGGAGGTAGAACCAATAAATATTTCTTTTTCGATTCATCCCTAGAGTTGAATACCTCATTCAAGAATGGTTTTTGATCCAATCTGTAGGAATCAATAGAAAAGGCAAATCTCTTATGATACACCAGATCCGGCTCGATTATTGATAGAGTGAATAGATCTGCCATTTCTTAAAATTTCTCTTCTGATTCAAAATTGTGGTGTAACGTGTATCCCCTCCTGTTTCGGTCATGGAATAGATGAAATAAATCAAAAAATGGATTTTTGTTGAGGAATGAAATCTTATTGGAACTGTCCATATCCAGCTCATCCTTCGAAACCATATCACATCCCGGACCTGATGAAATATGATGAATTGAGACATCCTTTTGTAAATACGTAATTATCTTGAATATATTAACTATTTCTTTATTTTTCGATCGCCTGGAAGGGACAAAAGAAACATCTTCTTCTTTCTTCAACAATTTTTGATCTCTAGTGGACCTCTCAATAGGATTCAAACCCAGATGAAGTTCTGACCATCTGTCAGAGAAAAAAGAACGAATGGATCTTGTAGGATTCCCAAGAAATTCTTCAATTTCTTCCAGAAGCAGATGGTTATTCATCTTCTTCTCATGTTCCGTGAATAGCTGGGACATTAAGGAATATCCAGAAAAGTATTTAGAGAATCGGTCTGATTCTATCTCTGTTCGTTCCGTTTGAAGAAAGGAAGGATCCCAAAGAATCGATCTTCCTTTTAGTTGTTGAATCTCTCTTTGATTGATCAATGTGTGATATTCTGAATCCTCATTACTAATGGAATCGAAATGATCTTGGATTGATCAGAAGATCCTTTCAATTGGCTAGAATCCATTACTCGAACGAAACTAGATCTTGTGGAATCATATTGAATATTTAACAATACATTCCGTACCTTGCTAAAAAACTGATCATTGTTTACCAACCACACATTGTTTAACCAAATCCAATTCTCTCTCGATATGTTCCTCAAAAAATCTGATTCGTGCGAATTTTTCCCCCAACTAAAGAAGAGGTCTTGGCGGAATTGCCACATATGAAATTGAGCACAATTTTGCAAAAAATAACCCACTTGTTTCTCGAGAAGAGATGGGAAAAACATGCTCAATATCATTTGATTGAATAGTTGACCCATCTGCTTGTTGTTTGAAGACGCCATCCACTTCAATTGGTATTTTTTCACGAAAAGAAAACATGAGATAACAAATCCAGTCTTTCACTAAGATTTCGAATAGCTGTCCTGAATTCAAGTTGATTATGTTTCTCCTCTTCCTCGGAGAAAGACGATCAAGAAATTCCCAATCATGGTCCTTGCGGATTTGATCATCCATATAATATGCAAAAAGAAACTCCAGATATTTGATATCTTTATCTTTGAATGAGATCCCAATTTCATTACTATTTCCACTTTCACCTTCACCACAATGTAACTATAAATGTTACTGTCACTGTAATTGTGACTACCACTTAAAATGTAACTATCAATAAAGATTTGAGATTGAAGATAACTGTCAATGTAACTATTAATGTGCTTATTCCAACTATATTTAGTATCATAGATGTCATGATCATAGCGGGAATCATCACTTTTCGATACATTATTTAGATAACTAGAGTTACGATAACTATAAAAAGAACTTTCTAATTCCCTTACAAAAGAATGATCATTGTCAATCTCAAAAATTTGATTTTCAATATCAAAATATATGGAAAAACTACCCCTCTTACCATCCCTAACTACAAAAGTTTCATCAGATATGAAATTCTGAATGTCCCTGACGCCAACTAAATGATCAAGAGTATTGTAACGAAAATTGTCACTATCACTACGACTAGGAATGTTTTTATCCATATCATTTATAATCGTTCCTTCACTTACACTAGTATTTTCAATAGTACCAAGACTATCGATTGATTTACTTAGCCTGCACCTGTATTCTAACTTCCCATTCGACAACATTGAATTTAACCATCCTTTTTCCATAGAGCTTTCTTGCCCATATTTACATGAAAATACAATAGATGAACAGTCATTCGATAAAAAATCATTTGAATATGTCATTTTCTATCAGAATAAGCATATAAATCGAATCACTCGGATTATTAACTAATAACGAGTGGGTTAATAACAAGTGGGTATTGAAAAAAAAAAGGTTCCATCATATATAGTGAAGTGATACTCAGGGTTCTCACAAAAGAGAATTTTTTTTAATTAAATTCTAAATAGTGGTTTCTACCATGTTGTGTCAAATTCACATATAAAAAAATAGTTGTTCTCCCCTATGAATATGAATAACTTTTTTCGTAAAATCTCGTCTACTAATAAAATTCTATTCCAAGACAGAACGAAAAAGACAATATACAGGATGGCTAGAAGAAGTTGTGATACTAGGCTCGATCCATGAGCTGAAACTAGAATCTATCAAAGGAATACACCAAACCTAAGGATCCATAGACTTAATTGCGGATCCAACACCATAATAAAAATGTTTAAGTTCTTTCATCTTATATTTTGTATTTCTATTTTCAATCTTGTATATCTAGATAAGTATGTATCTATCAACAATCTATACAATTAGTATCTTTGTATTATATTCGGCTCAATCCTTTTAGTAAAAGATTGGGCCGCGTTTAATTGAAATTCAATTAAAAGAATGAACAGTAATTACTGGATTACAAAGTATCCGTTGCTGGAAATTCAAATTTGATCTCCTTCCATACTTCATAAGCAGCAGCTAGTTCTGGACTCCATTTAGTAGCCTCACGGATAATTTCATTACCCTCACGAGCAAGATCACGTCCCTCGTTACGAGCTTGTACACATGATTCTAGAGCTACTCGGTTAGCTACGACACCAGGTGCATTACCCCAAGGGTGCCCTAAAGTTCCTCCATCGAATTGTAGTACAGAATCATCTCCAAAGATATTGGTCAGAGCAGGCATATGCCAAACGTGAATACCCCCTGAAGCCACGGGCAGAACACCTGGTAGAGAGACCCAATCTTGAGTGAAATAAATATCGTGGCTTCGATCTTTTTCAATAAAATCATCACGTAGTAAATCAACAAAGCCTAAAGTGATTTCTCTTTCCCCTTCAAGTTTACCTACTACGGTACCAGGGTGAATATGATCTCCACCAGACATACGTAACACTTTAGCTAGTACACGAAAGTGTATACCGTGATTCTTCTGTCTATCAATAACTGCATGCATTATCTCGGCAATAATGAGCCAAGCTAGTATTTGCAGTGAAGCCCCCTGTTAAGTAGTCATGCATTATGATAGGAACTCCCAATTCTCTAGCAAATACAACCTTTTTGATCATTTCTTCGCATGTACCTGCAGTAGCATTCAAGTAATGCCCCTTGATTTCACCTGTTTCAGCCTGTGCTTTATAAATTGCTTCCGCACAAAATAGGAAACGGTCTCTCTAATGCGTAAATGGTTGGGAATTCACGTTTTCATCATCTTTGGTAAAATCAAGTCCACCACGTAGACATTCATAAACAACTCTACCGTAATTCTTAGCGGATAATCCCAATTTAGGTTTAATAGTGCATCCCAATAGAGGGCGGCTATACTCGTTCAATTTATCTCTCTCAACTTGGATACCATGAGGCGGCCCTTGGAAAGTTTTAACATAAGCAAGAGGGATTCGCAAATCTTCAAGACGTAGAGCACGTAGGGCCTTGAACCAAAATACATTACCCACAATGGAAGTAAACATGTTAGTAACAGAACCTTCTTCAAAAAGGTCTAAGGGATAAGCTACATAAGCAATATATTGATTTTCTTCTCCAACAAAAAGCTCAATGGAGTAGCATCATCCTTTGTAACGATCAAGACTGGTAAGCCCATCGGTCCATACAGTTGTCTATGTACCAGTAGAAGATTCAGCGGCACCTGCTTCCTCAGGTGGAACTCCAGGTTGAGGAGTTACTCCGAATGCTGCCAAGATATTAGTATCTTTGGTTTCATAGTCAGGAGCATAATAAGTCAATTTATAATCTTTAACACCATCTTTGAATCCAACACTTGCTTTAGTCTCTGTTTGTGGTGACATAAGTCCCTCCCTACAACTCATGAATTAAGAATTCTCGCAACAACAAAGTCTACTCGACATGAATTAGGAGTTCATGAAACCTTTTACAAGAATCCTTTTACAAAATTCTCAACTAATATTATCAACTAATCAGAATGGGTCGTTATTAGAACATGGTATTTGATTCACCAACTACATCGTTATTGTATACTCTTTCATATGTATGGCGCAACCCAATCCTTGTTTTTCAAGTTTTTAATCTCTTTCCTTTTGAATCAAAATATTGAAATAAAACTATTGAAATAATAATAAATTCACTCTTGATAGTGATATATGTTGTATATGTAAATCCTAGATGTGAAAATATGCGGAATTCACCCATGAAAAGATATGGTATGGTATAATAGGTAGAAAAAAATAATGGATTAGGCCTAAATCAATACATTGAAATAAGGACCAATGAGATAGAAAAAGTAAATCATAAATAGAGTTCGGGTTCAAATTCCACAGCTAATACGGATGGTATTGTATATAATGATAGGCAAATGAAAGATAGGCAATCTGTCTTTTCAGAGCTATCGTCCCACTAAAAAAAATATTCTTGTGATAGGTCCTGTTCCTGGTCAGAAATATAGTGAAATCACCTTTCCTATTCTTTCCCCGGACCCCGCTACTAAGAAAGATGTTCACCTCTTAAAATATCCCATATACGTAGGCGGGAAACAGGGGAAGGGGTCAGATTTATCCCGACGGGAGTAAGAGTAATAATAATGTTTATAATGCTACAGCAGCAGGGATAGTAAGTAAAATCATACGAAAAGAAAAAAGAGGATATGGAATATCCATAGTGGATGTATTGGATGGGCGTGAAGTGGTTGATATTATCCCCCCAGGACCAGAACTTCTTGTTTCAGAGGGAGAATCTATCAAACTTGATCAACCATTAAAGTGTAATCCTAATGTGGGTGGATTTGGTCAGGGGGATGCGGAAATAGTGCTTCAAGATCCATTACGTGTCCAAGTCCTTTTGGTCTTTTTTGCATATGTGATTTTGGCACAAATCTTTTTAGTTCTTAAAAAGAAATAGTTTGAGTTTCGAGTGAATGGATACTCTGAGATAGAACGAGAAAATTGAATTTGATTAATTCAATTTATAAGACTTTGGAACAATTAGAAAATTATAAAAATGAAACTATTCGTTTTGAACAACAAAGAGTGATTAATCAAGTCCAACAACAGGTTTTCCAACAAGCCTTACAAGGAGATCTAGGAACTCTGAATAGTAGTTTGAACAACGAATTACATTTACGTACCATCAGTGCTAATATTGGCATGTTTGGGACGATGAAAGAAATAACTAACTGGAAGTAAAAAAAATATTACTTGAAGGGTTCAAGTAGTTAGATTCAACTACTTGAACTCTTCAAGTAGTCAGTTTGATTCCTGCAATCAATGTTTCAGTAAGCATGTGACTACTTGAAGGGTTCAAGTAGTCATTTTTTATTACTTGAACCCTTTAAGTAGTTTTTTTTCTCTTGAATCTGTTGTCCAGTAAGCTTGTCACTACTTAAAGGGTTTAAGTAGTGATGGATACGGTGCAGTTTTAGAATTTCTGGAATAAATGGACCGTGGCACGCGCAGGTCAACTTCTGGAGGGCATAACTTTTGACTCGGGTGGATTCACGTGGCCCATTAGATATTAAATCGAATCTTATTCAAAGATCTACATGTGTGACTAGGTTTACCAATTATAGTGTAGCTTCAAGTCCAAAAAATACTATTTTAAGTACTTTCAGAGGCCCAGAAGTTGTTTCGATCATAAGTTTGGGCTTTTTCATAGGATTCAACAAGTTTTGAAAGATCGATTATTAGAAATTGTGCATGATTCAATAACTTTTGGTATTGTTAGGGTTTTGTTGAGATTTCTGATACATCAAGTAATAAATTTATACTACTTGAACCCTTCAAGTAAGTTTTTTTTGCTTATGAAGTTTATTATCTAGTAAACTCATCCTACTTGAAGGGTTCAAGTAGTAGATTTTTACTACTTGAAACCTTCAAGTAGTTTTTTCTTACTGGGCAATGGACAAGAGACTTCAAGAGAAAAAAACCACTTGAAGGGTTCGAGTAGTATAAAATTACTACTCGAAACCCTTCAAGTAGTGAGTGACGAGCTTACTGGACAACAAATTTCAAGAGAAAAAAACTACTTGAAATGTTCAAGTAGTAAAACCTTAATACTTGAGCCCTCAAGTAGTGATTTGCTTACTGGACAATTGACTTCAAGAGCAAAAAAACTTTTTAAAGGGTTCAAGTAGTATAAAATTACTACTTGATACCTGTAAGTTATCACTAGTGTTTGGGTTGCTAACTGATCAAACAAAAAACAACTACTTGAAGGGTTCAAGTAGTCATAAATAACTATTTGAACCTTTCAAGTAGTCACATGGTCCATGGGTAATTGATTGACAAAAAAAACTACTAGAACCCTTCAAGTAGTCATAAACAACTACTTAAAGGGTTCAAGTAGTCATAAACAACTACTTGAACCTTTCAAGTAGTCATAAATAATTACTTGAACCCTTCAAGTAATCACCTGATGTATGTGTAATTGACTAAAAAAAATAATTACTAGAACCCTTCAAGTAGTCATAAACCACTACTTGAACCCTTCAAGTAGTCATAAACAACTATGTGAACCCTTCAAGTAGTCATAAATAACTACTTGAACCCTTCAAGTAGTCGTAAGCAACTACTTGAAACTTTCAAGTAGCACCTGGTGTATGGGTAATTGACTGACAAAAAAGATAACTATTTGAAGGGTTCGAGTAGTCATAAAATAACTACTTGAACTCTTCAAGTAGTTGCCTAGTGTATGAGTGTTGGCTGACAAAAAAAAATTACTTGAAGGGTTCAAGTAGTCATAAAAAACTACTTGAACCCTTCAAGTTAGGGGTGTTCATGGTTCAATTCAGCGACAAAACCGAACCGAACTGAACAATGAGTTCGGTTCAGTTCAGTTTAGTTCTTCAGTTTGATATTATTAATTAAAAATAATTTTTAATGATATTATTGAAAAAATATATAAAATTAAAGCTTATCTTCAGTTCGGTTCGGTTTCATAAAAAATTATATATAACAAATAAAAAATCATATAAATTTAAAGTTTTGGTTCGGTTCGGTTCGGTTAGAAAACCACCAAATTTTGAACTGAACTGAAACTTTGGTTCGGTGACTTTCTCGAACTGAATATACATAAAGAACCGATCGAACCGATCATTTTTGGCTCACTTCGGTTCGGTTCGGCAGGTTCGGTTTGGTTTTGAACACCACTACTTCAAGTAGAAGAAAAAGTTTCGTTGAAAAATAAGGAAGTAAAAGAAGAATAAAATATTATTAAATTGATTTGATATTTGCATTGAGAAAGAAAAAGAAATGATGAGGGAAGAGAGATTGCAATAAATTTCTTGTTTTTAAAAAAGGGTATAAAAATCCTTAAAGCAAATGAAAAATATATATTTATCGTAAAAACCCTTTGATCTTAGCAGAACTAGACTTGATGCCGCATTAAATTAAGATACTCTCAAAATATATTTTTTAAGAATAATAAGACCCATAATGAACAATAAATATTGTGTACCTCAAAAGCTTAATAGAGATCAATGACATTGCCTTCCACTTTGAGAGCATACAAGAGTTCAAAATAATAAATGTCCAAACAGTGTGGTCCGCGTCTAAATTCTGATAAGTTACTATGTCTGAGATGGTGAATGATACTGACTCAGTTCCTGGCCCGTCATGGTGGATCTGGGTTGCAAATACGACATTTTTTTAGTTGCAAAAGTAGGCAGATTTTTATTATATTAATATTCTTTTAATTTAGGTAATTAATTTAACTACAGCCCAAATTATTCACATATCCTCGATTTTAGGAGACTTCGTAGCATAACGATTTTGATTTATTGTCATTACACATTAATAGGCGAAATTAATCACTTATCCATTATTCTAGGAGATTAGCTAATAATTTTCGGATCTTAAAACTCTGGAAATTTAAAATTTTAAAATATTTTCCCATAGATTGATTGACGTGGATATTCACTACCTCCCATTTTTTGAAATATATTCCCGAAAAATGTTCTATGTTTTTATGGTACTTTGTAGAGAAAAATTGTTATAATTATATTGGTAGAGTAAGGCAATTACGACTTAGAAATAGGGATGCTACTACGATTTAGAATTATTTTTTGACAATACAAGGTAATAATTCAATTTTCTTTTATGTGATAGATTTGAATGATGAAAGTCGATTGTGAAGTGCATATTGGGCTGATGGAAGAAATAGGGATCAAGATTCTCTCGTGTTCATAGAACATGAGAGAATCCTGTTTAATCTAGACCATCCATTATAAGAACGGACGGCTCAAATTAATCCTAAAATAAGAAAAAAAAATAAAAGAATTAAAATAGTCATTTCACCTTAATGTTTGTGCAAAGGGCATATCATGGACAACTAGGATTCAAAGGGCATATACCCTCCTGTTGAGATCTCCAACATTAGAGGATCCATTTCTACGAAGTTTGGTTGCTTATCAACAGTTTGGGCAATGTTGTCACATTTGACATGACATATTTGTTGAATAAGTGTGACATGCCATTTGCTCCTCCTTTTGTTGGAGTTAATTACCATGGTCAATCCATATTAATTGGTTGTGGATTAATATCTAGTGAAAGTATTGAGACATTTAGTAGTTCACTCTTGGCTTTCATGCAAGTATAAATGTGCTCCAAAGGTTATAGTTACTGATCAAGATAGATCCATGAAAAGACGATTGAAAATGTCTTCCCCTGAACAAGACATAGTTGGTGTTTGTGGTATATTATGAAGAAATTAAATTTGTGTCGTCTATGATTCTTTAACCATCGAAGAGTTTGAAGAAAATTGGGATAGATTTATTGAAAAATACAACATTCAAAAAAATGATTGGTTGCTTCGATTTATATAACGAGAGACATCTTTGGATTCATGCACTTGTTAAGGATTCATTTTGGGCAAGAATGTCCGCTACACAAAGAGTGAAAGCATGAATGCATTCTTTGATGGATATGTAAATTCAGAGACGACTTTGAAATAATTTGCTGAGCAACATGACAATGCACTATGAAGTAAGGTGGAAAAGGAGAATCAAGAGGCTTTTATCGAAGACCAACAAATTGAAGACCTTGAAAAGAAAAAGATGATGTTGGCTTAAAAAGAAATAAGATTACAATACATGTGAAGTGAAGCGGAAGAGATGGAGGTGGCTGAGAGTCTTCCTTGGTCTTGGGGATGGATGCAATGTCTTCTAGGGATAGTTGGATTTCCTTATTCTCCTTCTAATCACTTTGCCGACGTTTCACTCTCTCTAAGTCTTTAGAGTTTTCTTTTTCGAATTGATATGCCATGTTCATTTGATGATGTGGCAAATCATACCTCACTTAGTCTCTATAACAGGCTAATACATACTTGGTTGAATTTTAAAAGAAACGAGGAAATATCTATGAGGCTTAATCAAAGAAGATATAATTTGAGCTTTATATATAGCTCAAGTTTAGAAAAGAAAAGAAAATGAATGGAATAAAATTCAGTTACAAACAATAACATATAACATATAAGAAAGAGTAGCAACAACAGGTCTTTTACATGGGAGAATCTTAGTGAGCAACTGATGATTGGTTGATGAAGTAAGCCAATCATTAGCTGAGATGAGAAACCAATTATTGGCTGCAATGTTTACTTTTACTACATTAGATACATTATGTGGTGGACCACTATGATGTTGGTGCATTGTTGTCAAATGTAGCTGAGGTGTACTGCCAGACGTGTGCTAAGATGACAATTGCTTATTTGGCAAAGGGAGCTTATAAGTACAATCTTGTATGCCAGGATGAGATTGCTCAACACCCCCTCAAGCGAGATGGAGAGGGATGAACATTGAGCTCATCTCGCTTGGAGCATAGAGTGGAAAACTAAGTAGGAGCATGAGATTTTGTCAGGATGTCAACTAGCTGTGCAGAGGTTGGAATGTATCGAACCTCAAGAGCCTTGGAAAGTACTTTATCATGAACAAAGTGAATGTCAACTTCAATATGTTTTATGTGTGAGTGGTATACTAGATTGGATGTAAGAGCATTGACACTCTGGTTATCACACCAGAGAACATAGGTGTTTGCTATAGGTAGATGAAGCTCTTTGAGTAAAGAATGGACCCAGATAACATCTGTAGTTGCTAAGGACAATGCCCGATACTTTGTTTCATCACTTGATTTATCTATCTTAAAATCCTCTTACAAGCCTTCTAGTGATAAGTTATTGAGGAAGAGAGGAATTGACTAAATTTGTTAACTACAAAGGAAATATCATGCCTTGAAAATGTTAGGTATTGAAAACCACCAACCATGCTTCTGCAAAGAGTACGCTTAGAGAAGAGTTTTCCTTGAGAATTGAGCTTGTACGAAGGAAACATATGTGTTGGACCTAATTTGGAGTGGAACATGTTGGACCTATGATGTAGATCAAATGCATACTTGATCTGAGTGATCAGAGAGGTTATGTGTTCTTGAAAACCCAGAAAGTAGTTTATAGAGCCAAAAGTATCTTAAAGGAAAGTTGTTTGTGATAAGGATGAAATGACATACTTGACTGAATCGGCCTAATTCTGAACACCCATTTAGTTTTGACAACTTGTATATCATGATAATGAGGATGTAGGTCCCAAGTGTGATTTCCAATTAGAGTGCATTTTAATTGCATTGCTTATTTCTAGTGAGGAGATTGAAGAGCTGTATTAGCATTAGTGATCCTGAACTATCATGTAAATTGGTAAGATATGATTTTAGTTTTAAGCTGCCTTTTTTTTATCTAGTTAACATGGAATGACCAATACCTGGTAATTGTGAAACATGAGGATTGAAGATAAATCAGAAGTATGAAAATCATTGGGGGGGTCAATAGAGGGAACATTGTGAGTAGTAATGTTGTAGTCAGGAGTGGAAGAAGGATAAATATTACTTGAAGATGCTGTAACGTTTGTAGGTGAAAGGAAAGTCTGATAAGGAGCTGAAACTGTAGTTATTAGAGATCGCTCACTTCATATGCCAATTAAACAACCTTATGGTGGTGCAGGGTGGGTAATAGTGGGATTTGGCGAAGGAGAAGTAATTGAGGTGGTGGTTTGAGTGAGGTGCTTTAAGGAAACTCATCCTCATCGAAGATGACACTCCTAGAAATATAGATTCTGCTAGAGGTAGATCAAAACAAATGTATCCTTAATAAGATGAAATGTAAACTAAGAAAATGCATTCGACACTGTGCTGATTGAACTTATGAGTGTTGTATGGTCATATAAATGGGAAATATGAGCAGCCAAACACCTTGAGTATTGAGTAGTCTAGTGGCTTCGAGAAAAGTTTCCGAAAATGAGAGAGATTGTTGAGAGTTGGGGAGGGAAGTCTGTTATTGAGGTGGACAGCTTTGGAGAAAGCTTCCCACCAAAATTTTAGTGGTAGTTAGGCATGCGTAAGCATGATTAGTCCATTTGCACAATATCATTGTGTTTTCTCTCAACTCTACCATTTTATTGGTGAGTGTGTGGGCATGAGTGTCTAAGTACTATACCAAGCTTGTTTATAAGTGGTAAAAGAGATCTAAACTCACCCCCAATCTGTTTGAAGACATTTTAAAGCTTGCTCCCAACTGACTATCAATGTAAAAGTCTCATTTTAGTTTTGAAGGAAAAATCCAAGTGAACCTAGAAAAATCATCAACTAAACTTAAGAAATACTTAAAACTAGGAATTGAGATTTGCGGGGAAGGACCCCAAACATCAGCAAGAATAAGATGGAAAGTGCTATGAAATTACTAATGCTTTCCAAGTACACAAGAGTCATAAAAAGGCGAAGACTTTGCATTAATCTTAAGCTGGCCTACATGTTTAGCCATAAGTCTTAGAAAATTAGGGGAAGGGTGTTCTAATCTTTGGTGCCATAAATGAGTAGCACTTTTGGTGGAAATAACTGAAAAACATAAGGCATTAGCACTGTTTTGCTGTGACTTAGGACTGAGATGATTCCAGTGTCTGTGTTGTAGGGAAGTGGAAGAGCCCATCCTTAAAGACACCCTACAATAGAAGCTCCTTCGAAGTCTTGTCTTTCGCAAAGGAAAAGTTAGAGTCAAAATTTAACAGTAATATTGTCATGTGAAGTAAGATGTCAAAAACCGAACAAATTTTTAGTGGCAGATGGTACAAAAAATTTCATCTAAGGCGAGTGTAGAATTTGTTTATGTTTAGAAGTGACTGACCAATATGTGATATGGGAATTAACTCACCATTCCCTACCATAAATTTCGATTTACCCTCATATTCATTTTTGATTGATAGCTGGATAAGTCAGGGATAACATGGTGTGTTGCAGCACTGTAAAGATACCGGTTAACCTTATCCATGGGACTGGAAGATGCAAGGCAAGCAACATGAGTCATGTGGGTACTGTTTGGAGAATTTCCAGTAGAGAATCGGTTGTGTGATATCATATTTCTGAGTTTCTGCATGTTGAAAACTTGTTCAAACCTTCTGTAGCAAGTAAAGACATAATGACATGGTTTCCTGCAAATTTGGCACATTGGCGCATTGTTGGACATTCCTTTGCCTCTGCCTCTTCCTCGAAATCCATTAGGAGGGCCTCTGAAACCTGAGGAATAAAAGGGTTGCTGGGAGGGGATTTTGTCATTTCTTCTTATGTAATTGACTATGTTAGCTGAAGGGTTGTGAATGTCAGAACCGTTAGAGCTAGTAAGATGCTCTATTTTCATTTCTGGACTTTGTAGCATAAATTGCGTTTCCTGTAGGAACACAGATTCACACCATGAGGTGGGGTTTCCAACCACATGGTCAAATTCTGCACCTAAACCTCCCAGAATTTATAGTAATAAGTCTTCATCTGTGATAATTTGGCAAGTGGCAGAGAGGCTATCTACAAATCATTGTAAGCATGTAATCATTAATGCTGAGAGATCCCTTTTTCATTGTTTGTAGCTGAAATCTAAGCTGCAATTTTCTTGCCTTAGACTGAGTGGTAGCAAGTTGCTCCAAAGACATCCAAACTTCATGGAGCTGAGGCAATTGACAATATGTCCAAACATTGCCTCGATTATAGAAGAAAGGAGCAACCTCATTAGATGTTGATCTGTCCTCCTCTAATTGATAGAGGCTGGGTTTAAGATGAAAGAGGATTGAGTTGCAGGAGCCAGTAAGGTGGTAGTGTCAGTCGTGTAAACTGGCAATGGTTTTTAATAAATTCTGAAGGCATTGAAACATTGCCTAGCAAAAATGCCTCAAGATCATTTGCTCGGTCAATGGAAAGTATCTGTGACTTCCAGATGGTATAGTTTATTTTTTCAATACTTATAGAGATTGTCACCATGTTATTTGGTAGGATGCTTGGCATTAAAGGCAAATGAGTTAGCTAGGATGGTGTTTAATATTGTACTGGTGGTAGTAGTAGTAGTCACAAAGGGAAGCGTAGTGTTTATGGGACAAATTTGTTTATGGGAGGTGTTTGTGATAGGTACAACAGAAGTTGAGATAAGAGAGGAAACAACAGAAGATGAAGAAGAGTTTGTAGCAGCCATTGCAGTAAGAGAGAGATGCAAATGGGAGAATGACTCTGATACCAAGTTGAATTTTAAAAGAAAGGAGGAATATATCTAAGGTTGTATATTGTATTTACTAATTGAATCAATCAAAGAAAATGAAATTTGAGCATTATATATATGGTGTCTAATTTTACTACATTAGATACATTATGTTCTGGACCAATAGGGTGCTGGTGCAATGCTGTCAAATGTAGCTGAGATGTACTGTGAGGTGCGTGATGAGATGGTTGTTTCTTGCCTTAGACTGAGTGGTAGCAAGTTGCTCCAAAGATATCCAAACTTCATGGAGATGAGGCAATTGGCAATATGTCCAAACATTGCCTCAGTTATAGAAGAAGGGAGCCAACTCATTAGATGTTGATCTGTCATCCTCCACTTGATAAAGGCTGGGTTTAAGATAAAAGAGGATTGAGTTGCAGGAGCCAGTAAGGTGGTAGAGTCATTCGTATAAACTGACAATGGTTTTTGATAAATTCTGAAGGCATTGAAACATTGCCTAGCAAAAATGCCTCAAGATCATTTGCTCGGTCAATGGAAAGTATCTGTGAGTTACAGATGGTTTAGTTTGTTTTTTCAATACTTATTGAGATTGTCACCATGTTATTTGGTAGGATGCTTGGCATTAAAGGCAAGGGAGTTAGCTGAGATGATGTTTAATATTGTACTGGTGGTAGTAGTAGTAGTCACAGAGGGAAGCGTAGTGTTTATGGGATAAAGTTGTTTATGGGAGTAGTGTTTATGATTGGTACAACAGAATTTGAGATAAGAGAGGAAACAACAGAAGATGAAGAAGAGTTTGTAGCAGCCATTGCAGTAAGAGAGAGATGCAAATGGGAGAATGACTCTGATACAAAGTTGAAATTTAAAAGAAAGGAGAAATATATCTAAGGTTGTATATTGTATTCACTTATTGAATCAATCAAAGAAAATGAATTTTGAGCTTTATATATATGGTGTCTAATTTTACTGCATTAGATACATTATGTTCTGGACCAATAGGGTGCTGGTGCAATGCTGTCAAATGTAGCTGAGGTGTATTGTGAGGTGCGTGCTGAGATGGTTGTTTCTTGCCTTAAACTGAGTGATAGCAAGTTGCTCCAACGACATCCAAAATTCATGGAGCTGAGGCAATTGACAATATGTCCAAACATTGCCTCAGTTATAGAAGAAAGGAGCCAACTCATTAGATGTTGATCTGTCCTCCTCCAATTGATAAAGGCTGGGTTTAAGATAAAAGAGGATTGAGTTGCAGGAGCCAGTAAGGTGGTAGTGTCAGTTGTATAAACTGACAATGGTTTTTAATAAATTCTGAAGGCATTGAAACATTGCCTAGCAAAAATGCCTCATGATCAATTGCTCGGTCAATGGAAATTATCTGTGACTTCCAGTTGGTATAGTTTGTTTTCTCAATACTTATAGAGATTGTCACCATGTTATTTGGTAGGATGCTTGGCATTAAAGGCAAGAGAGTTAGCTAGGTGGTGTTTAATATTGTACTGGTGGTAGTAGTAGTAGTAGTCCCAGAGGGAAGCGTAGTGTTTATAGGACAAAGTTGTTTATGGGAGTAGTGTTTGTGATAGGTACAACAGAAGTTAAGATAAGAGAGGAAACAACAGAAGATGAAGAAGAGTTTGTAGCAGCCATTGCAGTAAGAGAGAGATGCAGATGGGAGAATGACCCTGATACCAAGTTGAATTTTAAAAGAAAGGAGAAATATATCCAAGGTTGTATATTGTATTTACTTATTGAATCAATCAAAGAAAATGAATTTTGAGCTTTATATATATGGTGTCTAATTTTACTGCATTAGATACATTATGTTCTGGACCATTAGGGTGCTGGTGCAATGCTGTCACATGTAGCTGAGGTGTACTGCGAGGTGCGTGCTGAGATGGTTGTTTCTTGCCTTAGACTGAGTTGTAGTAAGTTGCTCCAAAGACATTTAAACTTCATGGAGCTAAGGCAAATTGCAATATGTCCAATCATTGCCTCAATTATAGAAGAAATAAGCCAACTCATTAGATGTTGATCTGTCCTCCTCCACTTGATAAAGGCTGGGTTTAAGATAAAAGAGGTTTGAGTTGCCGGAGCCAATAAGGTGGTAGTGTTAGTCAACGAAAATGAAATTTGAGTATTCACTTATTGAATTAATCAACGAAAATGAAATTTGAGCTTTATATATATGGTGTCTAATTTTACTGCATTATATACAATATGTTTTGGACCAATAGGGTGCTAGTGCAATGCTATTAAATGTAGCTAAGGTGTACTACGAGGTGCGTGCTGAGATGGTTGTTGCTTGTTTTGGCAAAGGGAGCTTATCAGTGCAAACTTGTAATCTTGTTATCATTATGAGATTGCTCAACATACCTCATCCCTTATAGATAGTGTCATATATGGTTTACTGGTTTTTTCCAAATCAGAGTCCATGCAAAGCAAAAGGTATGTGTATCAAAGAGAGAGAGAGCAAGTTTTTAAACGAAAACCTATGAATAAAAACTTATTTCTAACCATATTCAGATAGCATACTTACATGATTTCAGCAAATGAGGGCTAGAAATCGACCTTCTAGTGTTAATAGGTTAATGGAGCGTTGGAATGCTGCCGCTGCGAAGGGAAATGAGGCTTTATGGAAGGCGATTATAGGGAAAATGGAGAAAGCTTTCAAATTTTGGTGAATGCTGCGAGAAAGATTGGTCAAGATTTTCTGATTTTGCTGCAAATTAATAAAGAGTTGTATATTAATTTAAAACTAGACCGTAAAATACATCCCTGCACTTTGACTAAATTGTAAATTATACCTCCATATTTTTTTTTTCATATTTTTATACTCATATATTCTGATAAAACTGCAAAATATATCACTCCGTTAAATATTCTGTCAAAAATAACCTTAAAAGGCATGTGCCACGCAAGTTAGGTTAAGTTAATTTTTCTTACATTTTTACTTTTACTTGGTATTTTCTTTTACAACCCTAATTCGAAAATGCAGGGGAGGGGAAGAGCTACCGCGCAGCAGATAGAGGGAGGGTTTAGCTTGAAATTTTTTGCCAGATCTGAGCTCAAAATGGTCAAAATTTCTTGATTCTTCTATCGGCTATGTTCTCTAGTTCATGGTTTGTTAATTTCTGGTCTGGATTTGCTTGTTTTGTTATCTATTTGAGTGATTTATGTACTCTTCTATTTCGGCGATTTCTGTTCTTTATTTCGGGGATGAATCTATTTCATGGGTTTTTCTAGATTCGCTCAGTTTATGTGCTTGTATCTCGGGTGTGAATTTTATCTCTGGTCTTGATTTCATTTTTGGACTCGGTCGGTTATGTACTCCATTTTGCTATTATGTATTTTTTTTATCAAAAAATAATATTGATTTATAGTTGGTTGGACATGGAGTTGATATGTAGGTTTGTACATAATTATCTGCTTATCTGCTGTGTAAGCTATTATCTTCTAATATTTTGACATAAAAATTGACATCAAGAGAGTACCTAGGAAGAAGGAACACGTTGAAGCTATGAAGGCTGGTGGTAAGCTATTATCTTATAATAGTTTGACATTTCCTTATTTTTTTAGTAAATAACATTTCCTTGTTCATTAGCTTTGGGTTTAAGAAATAAAAAAGATTTGATGTGCGGATGTTCAAAAAAAGTGGGAGAATAGCTCTTGGGGCAGAAAGATGATCGTCCAGAAGAAAATGGCATCCCTCAATGACTTTGACAGGTTCAAGCTTATGTTGGCCAATATCAAGGTCAGCGATATAAAATCATGTTTCTTTGAACTTTGAAGTTGTTTCCTTGTTTTTTATTTTTGGGGTCCTTATTGCGTATTCTGACTATACTAATAGATAACATTTGACACTTGCGAAGTTGAAAAAGACTGCCTCTTGAGGATTATTCTATCTTGAATCTAAATTTTGTTAAGGATTTTATTGCTTTTATGTAATTGTGAATTTAATATTTATCTCATTCTTACTTTCAAATCAACTAAGAGTTATATATTATTTGACCACACAGAATTTATGAATTTATGTATAGGATGCTGGTCATTTTATGAATTTATGCACGAAATGCTGGCTATCTTGGTTGAATTTGAATATTTTATGAATTTATGTGATGATGAATATACGAAGCCATTTTTATGTGGATCATATTTGTTTGTGAAACAGTTTTTTTAGGTGTGGGGTAAATTTTCATTTTAAAATGGGAAATTTCAAGATGAAGTAGATTTTTTAAGAATGAAACATATATTTTTTTTAAGAATGCCTCTTGAGGATTATTCTATCTTGAATCTAAATTTTGTTAAGGATTTTATTGCTTTTGTGTAATTGTGAATTTAATATTTATCTCATTCTTGCTTTCAAATCAACTAAGAGTTATATATTATTTGACCACTCGGAATTTATGAATTTATGTATAGGATGCTGGTTATTTTATGAATTTATGCATGAAATGCTGGCTATCTTGGTTTAATTCGAATATTTTATGAATTTATGTGATGATAAATATATGAAGCCATTTTTATGTGGATCATATTTGTTTATGAAACAGTTTTTTAGGTGTGGGGAAAATTTTCATTTTAAAATGGAAAATTTCAAAATGAAGTAGATTTTTTAAGAATGAAACATATTATTTTTAAGAATGAAGCGAATTTCAATACAATTGGAATGAAGCAAGTTTTATAGCCAAAACAATTTCATTAAAGGAAAGTAAAAAAACATAGATCTAAAAAGTATGTTGAAAGTGAAAACGAGGGCTTAAAAATGAGAGGAAGAAGTGAGTTATTTAAAGGGGCAAAGTAGTGTAGGTAAATGGAGGTAAATAATAGAAATATAGGGAGATAATAGAAGAAATGGATAGAGTTAATTTTTTGTTAAATTTAACCAGAAAATGTCACTGAATGATATATTTTACAGTTTGGGCAAAGTACATGGGTATATCTTACAGTTTGGTCAAAGTACATGGTATATTTTACAATTTAACCACTGGAATATTTTATAGTTTAGTCAAAGTGCATGGACGTATTTTATATTTTAACCTTAATTTAATTATTGCCTGAATTTTATATATTTAGAATTTTGGCCTCTTAGCTATCCGTTCACATTTTCGTCTGAGTATATTTATCATTTAAAGTTCACAACTATTTGCTGCTTGCTTATTAAAATTATGGTCTATATATTTAGCACGTGCGTCTATGGTACTGACCTAGTTTGGTATCATCAGTCCTCAAATGTGTGTGAGATATTTCAAATGTGTATTAATGTGTTGAGATTTTTAGCAAACCTCAATAACACAGATCACTATTATCGTACTCTATCGAATCAATTTAATTCATAGAAAATAATATATTGACCAGATTAGTAAACCAATCATAGGAAATCAGAAAAATAGAACACTTGATTTAACGTGAAAAACCCTTCAGTGTGAAGAGAAAAATCGCAAGATAAACTCGGAATTAGATCTGCACTATAAAAATAATAGAGTTACAACAAGTTCTTCTCTAGATAAAATTGGAGGATTACACCAATCAAATAACTTGATATACTTTAATAATAACGGTGGATTACACCAAAATATATCTTGCCAAAATAAAGAGTTTTAAAACCACAATGGTAGATATAATAGAGAAATTTCCATTGAAGATAACTACGATGAACCCACGTTGACATCTTCTGATTACGGAGACGATGAGAACAAAAAATTTTCTCTATTTTTCTAAAAATGTTTCCCCGTTCATCTCATATCTTTCTCTTTATTTTTACATCTGAAACACGATGTGGTCGAAGAGATTTCACCGCCGAATTTCTTAGGGGGCAGCATTATATAGATATCTAAATGCATTAGATATCTAAAGAAAAATCCTTACCCAAAAACGCCTATCATGGCTGAATAAACTAGCTCTTAATTTGGGCTTGGCTTCCTTGGGCTACAAAGGAAGCCCAATCTCCTCCAATAGGAGGGACGCCAAACAAACTCCGACTCCTGACTAGTTTAGGGTGGGCATCATGCCTGCCAGCTTCCTGCATATCTCATGCTTCTCTTTGGGTATGGTTTTTGTCATCATATCTGACCGATGATCATCCGTATGAACTTTCTGAATCTCCAATTACTTCTCATTTAACTTATCACCTATCCAATGATACCTCACATCAATGTGCTTCGATCTCGAATGTAATGTCATATTTTTACTAAGATTAAGCACTCTGGATGTTATAGTACAGTACATATTTTTGCTGTTTGAACCCCAACTCTTACAAAAACGTCTTCATCCAGAGCATTTCTTGGTAAGCTTCAATAACAACTATAAACTCAGCTTTAGTAGTTGATAAGATAACATATTTATGCAATTTAGACTGCCACGATACTGGTTTCCCTGCGAAAGTAATTAGATATCTTGAAGTCGACTTTCTGGAGTCAAGGTCATCGACCATATCTGCATATGTAAACCTCTCAAGTATAGGTTTCCCATTACCAAATGATAAACACAGCCTCAAAGTACCTCTGAGATATCTTAGAATCCATTTCATTGCTTCCTAGTATTTTCTGCCAGGATTTGAAAAAAATCTACTGACAACTCCAACTCCATGAGCTATGTCCGGCCTCGTACATACCATGACATACATCAAACTACCCCCTGTTGACTAATATTGGATTCTAACCATATAATTCTTCTTGTGTTGGTAGAAGGGTTTTGCTTCGAACTAAGCTTGAAATGACTACCGAGAAGTGCGCCAACTAGTTTTCTTTGTCCATGTGAAACATTTCAAGCACCTTTTCAATGTACTTTTCTTGTGATAACCATAGCTTCTTTGCTCTTCTATCACGGGTAATCATCTTGCCAAGAATTTGATTTGTGTGCCCCAGATCTTTCATTGCAAATGATCCATTCAATTCTCTTTTCAACTGTTGGATTTTTCTTTACCTGCACCAACGATAAGTATATCATCTAGATCGATTAAAGGAATGATAAAGTTACCATATGGAAATTTCTTGACAAACACATAGTGATCTGAAGTCATCTTCTTATACCCATTCTCCCCTATAAAGGAGTCAAACTTCTTATACCACTACCTTGAAGCTTGCTTTAACCCGTATATGATTTTCTTTAGTTTACAAACGAAGTCTTCTTTCCCTTTAACTTCAAAACCATCTGGTTGCTCCATATATATTTCTTCATCTAAGTCACCATGGAGAAAAATGGTTTTGACGTCAAGCTGTTCAATCTCCAGATCCAAGCTGGTGGCTAAACCCAAAACAAGCGGAATGGATGACATTTTCACTACGACAAAAAAATCTCTTCAAAATCTACATTTTTTTTTTCTGAATGAAACCTTTCACAACCAATATTACCTTGTACCATGGATGTGAGCTATTTTATTCAGTCTTTAATCTGTACACCCATTTTTTCTTCAACGCTCGTTTACCCTTAGGCAACTTCACCAGCTCATAAGTGTGATTCTCATGCAAGGATTTCATCTCATCTTACATTGCTTGCAACCACTTCTCTTTCTTAGCATCATTTACAACTTCTATATAAGTTTGTGTTTCACCCCCATCAGTGAGCAATAAGTATTCATCTGAAAAGTACCTAGTAGATGGTTATCATTCTTTATTGGATCTTCGTGTGGGTTATACCTCTCTGCTACATCATTGAGCTGTGGAGCCTTTAGAACTGTCATCTAATGACAAATACCATGGCTTTTGAAATACTTACGAAAATGGCCCCTCTATTCTGTTAAATCGGGTTTTAGATTTTGAAAAAAAATTAATGAACCATGATTAGTTCATGGGTGTAATATAAAAAAAATTATACAAATATTTAATCCAATAAAATACAAAACCAATCAATAAACATGCATAATCATATAAACGTATCGAGAAAAGATAGAAACAATTTATACCTTTTCAATTAATGAAGAAATTCTGATTTGGTGGGATCCAAATCTCTATCTCGTGTACTTCGTTCTTGAGATTCGTAGAGCTATCAATTGATCCTTACACCGGCAACCACTCGTTAGAATCACAAGTAAATCTCTCAAGAATTTTCATAGGAATTGAGTTTGGGCACTCAAAATAACGATTGAAAGAGAGAAATAAAGTTTTCTTCTTCCTCTTAGTGTCAAAAATCGACGGCAACTGTGTGTTCTTGAGGAGAGAGAAACCTTTTTCTTCTTTGGTTAACACACTTAGGGATAAGGTTAGCGACATGGATAATGATGCAATCTCTTATATGATAATTACATAATTTTCACACATATCCCTATATGTTAAATTGCCAAAAATTATCTTCCTGCACATTGCTATCTGTGATTTTTATATCTCTCCTAGAGCCAAAATTGTGTCTAGATTCATCAGTCTAAATTGATGAATTAAAATGATCTCTATCAATTAATTAATTAATTAATTTTATTTATTAATTATATAATAATTAGAAAATAATACAATAATTAATTTAAATATTAATTTCTCTCTTCACTAATTTAGTGATGACACCCATCTCATATGGGTTCAGGAAATGTACCTTGGTCCAAAATATGTTTTTGGTTTAATTGTCGTTGTTTCCTAATCCTGTCCTTATGAGATACTCTTGAGACCAAATAGCACATGAATAAAGCTATGAGACTTAAATACCGGGCTAATTTGTATGATTCCACTATAGGTCTGATGCTGATAGAACTATCAATTCATACGCGCTACATTTTCTGTAGTGAAAATAAACATTTATATTTCATGGTCCATAGAATATTTTATGATATTACCCTTCAGGGGTATTAGTAACAAGAGCGGGATGTAAAATTATTATTTTAGCCCTCTAGTTATTATTTCCTTAACTCTTTTCTTAACTGTGAATAAGAAAGACATATCAGTGAAGTGTTTCATATAAATCACCATGTCCTATTCAATGAATCATGTCATCGAGTACCAGGCCTAATTTATTTATTCACACACTCGTCAATAAAACATAAAGTGATATTGTTACTTTTACAATCTTACCACGAATTCATTATTTGTGAATTACTTAACTCTAACATAGCTGAATCATGATCCCAACAGTCGATGTATTGTCTGGTAATTTGAACTTACTCATTTGGCGTATCAAATATCGCAATTAACTAAGTCAAGTTTCATATGCACCTAAGGATTAAGGTAATTATGAAAATACTCTTTTAGTGTAACAATTAGATTTAAAGCTAGATAAATGGCTTTGCTCTAAAATAATTGGTTACTAGTCTATTCAACATGTTCCACAATATATCTCGGTCAACTGTTAGAGCTCCATTTCCTTGTCCCGAGATTGACATCCTTTGATTCAACCTAATAGTCGTAATTGGATTCGATTGTCTAGTCGATCCTAAGACTGTGAATAATATTCTAAATTATTTCAGAAGAGTTTATTTGGAAGACCTCTCGGTCTTTACTCTTCTTTCTTTGACAATAGTTTCAAGACTTAAGTAAGTTAAAAATACACTATAATTAAAGAAAACTTTCATTTGTTAAAAAAATTCAGTAATACATAAATGTCAATAAATAACTGTTTACTCATAAAAGTTATTACGGCCTACTTTATAGACACAATTCCAACAATATCTCATTTGGACTAAAGTAGGCGTGCACAATTTTGTATCCCCATCCCCTCCAGATGACCATCAAATACCTTACTGCTTAAAGTCTTCGTGAATAGATCTACCAAGTTGTTGACCGTCAATATGTGTGTCACTTGAACATCTCTTTACTAAACTAATTCTCTAATGAGGTGGTACTTCCATTCTATGTGTTTAGATTTTTTATGGCTTTTCGGTTCCTACGAGTTTGCTACAACCTCACTGTTGTCATCATAAAGTTTCATGGGTTTGTCAGCATCTGGAATGACTTCTAGAGTCTTTATAAACTTTCTAAGCTAGCAGCTTCCTTTGCAGCCACAAGCTGCCACATACTCAGCTTCCAGGTAGAATCAGCAATGCAAGATTACTTGATACTTTTCCATACCACTGTTCTACCATTCAGGATAAACACTGATCCTGATGTGGACTTCTTGGAATCATTATCCGCTTGAAAATCGAAGTCAGTATAACCCGTCATATTTAGGTCATTACCTGAATACACAAGCATATAATTCCTCGTTCTCCTAAGACACTTGAGGATATGCTTGACAATATTCCAATGCTCGGTCCAGGATTAGATTGGAAATAAATCACCACACCTACGATGTAGCAAATATCTGGCCTAGTACAAAGCATTGCATATATGAGACTTCCTACGACTGAGGCTTAGATAATCTTTCTCATGTACTCTTCTTGAGGAGTATTGGGAGAGTGCTCCTTGAAGAGGCTGACTCTATGCTTAAAGAGAAGATATCCCTTCTTGGCGTCTTATATACAGAATTGATCCATCACCTTATCAATATAAGATGCTTGAAAGAGTGTCAATTTTCTGTTCTTTTGATCCTGAAAGATCTGAATACCTAGGATAAATGTAGCTTCTCCAAGATCTTTCATATCAAACTGCTTTGTAAGAAAAATCTTGACATCAAACAATTTTCCTACATCATTCACAATGAGTAGAATATTGTCCACGTACAAAACCAGAAAAATAACCTTCCATTCGTGTATAAGCTTATACACACAGGGTTCATCCATTAACTGCTTAAAACTGAAGTTCTTGATAGTTTCAGCAAATCTGATATTCCCCGAAGGGAACGTTTGTTTAAGTCCCTAAATGGACTTCAATAGTTCACAAACCTTGCACTCTTGGCCTTTCTCTATGAACCCTTCTGGTTGAGCCATATAAATGCGCTCTTCAAGATTTTCAATTAGAAAAGTTATCTTGACGTCCATCTGTCAGATTTCATAATTGAGGGCAGCAACAATAGACATGAGGATTCAAATAGATTTTAGCATGGCCATTGGTGAGAATGTATCCTCATAGTCAATACGTTCCTTTCGGGTGTAGCCCTTGGCTACAAGCCTAGATTCAAATGTCTCTACATTTCCATTCGGACCTCTCTTCTTTATATAAATCCATTTACACTTTATGGGTTTTACTCCTTCAGTAGGATCTACAAGCTTCTAGACTCCGTTCGAGTACATCGATTGCGTCTTGACGTTCATGGCATCTTGTCATAGGTTTGCTTTAGGACCAGCCATAGCCTGCAAGTAGGAAACATGTTCATCATGATCCTTATCTGAAGCTGTAACCAAGTCATCTCCATAAGATGTACCTGTCAGGTTGTCTCACAACCCTCCCACTACGTTGAGGCTCCAACTCCTGGTGTGGTTCTTCCATTATTGAATCGGGAACAAGTCCTGATTGGGGAGTCAGTGTCCTCTTACTCAATAATTCCTATAGCATAAGTGTGCTTCTTGGCTTCACACTTCTTATGTAATCTACTTTAAGAAAATTCACATTCATGCTCACGAATATTTTCTTGTCAGATGGACTATAAAAGACGTTTCTTTTCATTCCCTTGGGATATCCTACAAACAGACATAATTTTGATCGACTGGACAACTTGCATATCTTCAATCTCAATACGTGTGCCGGTAACCCCGTATCGTAAGGTGGCTTACGGATGACTTTCGTCCACTCCATCTTTCATATGGTGTACTAAGCATTGCATTTGATGAAACTTGGTTCAGAATATATGTCACTGTTTCTAAAGCATATCTCCAGAATGAATCTGGGAGGGATGAGTAACTCATAATGGATTTAACCATATCCAATAGAGATCGATCCCTTCTCTCTGACACAATATTCTGTTCTGGAGTACCAGGTATTGTAAGCTGAGAAAAAATACCTTCTTCTTTAAGAAATTCTTCGAACTCTCCTAACAAGTACTCTCTACCACGATCGGATCGTAAAGTTTTTATTTATTTCTCTAATTGCTTCTCAACCATATCCTCGTACTCTTTGAACTTTTCAAAGGTTTCAGACTTTTGACACATTAGATAAACATGTCTAAAATGTGAGTATCATCTGTGAAAGTTTCAAAATATTCATAACCTCATTTCGCTTGGATATTCAATGTCCCACACACATCATTATGTATGAGTTCGAGGCATTGAGTGGCTCTTTCACCCTTCACTGAAAAGGGTCTCTTGGTCATTTTACCTTCTATGCAGAATTCGCATGTGGGCAGTGGTCCCACACTTAAAGTTACAATGGATCATCCTTTGCAAATCTTTTAATCCTATCTAGGCTAATGTGACCGAGACACAAGTGCCATAAATAGATTAGATCGATTGAATCAGACTTTAACATTTTACTATCCCTTGTAAATCAATACTTACTTCAGCGTCATATAAATTGTTTATCATGCGTACACTATTAACTAAGCGTTCCTTTCTAAAAATACCGATATCATTATCAATGAAAACCAAGAAAAATTCTTGCTCAATTAAACTAGCTACTTTAATGAGGTTTCCCCCAAAAAACTGAGATATAATAAACACCAAGCAAAACTAAATAATTGTTCCTAAATAAAAATTTAATAGTTCCAATGATACTGCTGATACTAGTGCTTCATTCCTCCAACGGAAGCTAAACTCGCCCTCGTTAAGACTTATGCTTTCCCTGAACCCCTGCAGGGAATGACAAATATGGTTAGTGGCTGCAGAATCTACAATCCATAAAAAAATAGAGTAAGCAACTTGACAGGCTTTGGTAACAAGTAATGCACATTTGGATTTCAACTTCTTGAGATAATCCGGGCACTTGCATTTCCAATGACCAAAGACTCTACAATGATGACACTTATCTTTCAACTTGTCCACTTTCGCAAGGCCCTTGCCTTTTGCAGCTTTCGAGTTCACCTTCTTAGCTTTCTTCAGACTCTCTTGTGTTTCTTTTTTGCGCCAGATGTGAAAAGCTTACTTTCAGTAAAGTTTGCCTCTACATTCTTCCTCTTTCCCTTCAGAAACAGGGTCTCAGCAGCTTGCAACTCCTTCATAAGTTCTGGAAGAGAGTACCTCAATTTATTCATCGAATAATTAAGTTTGAAGTTCTCAAAAGTGTCTGACAGGGTTTCGAGGATCATGTCAACTTGAGTCTAGCCATCCACCTCAAATCCCATGATCTCCATCTCATTCAGATAACTAATGATCAGCATCATATGTTCTCTAATAGGAGTTCTCGGTTTCATTCGGCAGTTAATAAAATTTCATGCAACAGCCTGTTTGGCTTGACGACCCATATCCCTGAACATTTCAATGATGTTCAATATCATATCAGTGACAATTTCTATGTTCTGATTCTATTGTTGCAACACATTGCTAACTGATGTAAAGATGTAACACCTGGTAACCTCATCAGAATGCAGTCAGCAAGCATAAGAATCCTTTTCCGCTTGAGTCGATTCAACAATAGGATAAAAAGGGACAAGTAGCGGTGACACGAACTTGTGCTTTTCTACCATCGGCACGATATCAATATTACGTTTACAATCCACGTAATTTTCACTAGTGAGTTTGTTTGCATTCAAGATTGTTAAAAGTGGGGATAATGACATGATTACTGAAAAGAATAAATAAAATGGTGTAAATAAATTATTAATCATGTAAAAAACTATGATCCATGATGTAAATACTTAAATATTTAAAAAATCTGATAAAACAATAGCCCGCCTCATCTAGGGACAATGCCCCCGCTATGTCCTATCGCATCGAGACTCTTCTTGTTTGGTTAACGCTTTTCAAGATGTCACTACATCTAACTTAACCAATCACTGATGATTTTGGTCACCTTAGCCCCATTGACAATCTTCTACGAGAGATTACAATGTGCTTTGATCTAAGTGTTTAACCAATGCATCGGCTTTAAATGTTGCTATGAACTAATTGTCCGTCTAGGAATAGTCCTACCTCATCACTTCCTTTACAAACTTTAGCTACTCAAGCAACTCGAGGACTCAAAGTGACACGATTCTCAAGTTTCTCCCACTGTAGAGAGAACCGCTAGGGTGACTCTAAATCATTCCTCGAGCCATGATCAAGTTTGCGTTGATGACTTTGGGAACGTTTCAACATAGACGACTCTCCCACTTAGTTTTTGAAAAATTAGATTTTTTCTTTGCATTTTCAAAACATAACTCTATAAATTTGAAAAGCAAGTTTTAAAATTTATAAAATTTTATAAAATTTAAATCAAAATTTAAAATTTATAACTTTTATAAAATTTACATTGTATTTAAAATTATAACCCGTTATAAATTTAAACTTCAATGATGCATGTACATGCTACATGAAAATTCGATATTGGTATATCCATATTTCTATATAGCATGATATAAGTAGATGCAAGATTAATTATAAATCATACATTCAAAATTAACCTCTTTATGGCTCATTTCCAATTACAATACATAAAAATAATAACAATTAAATTATAATAATTTAAATGCTAGTTTTCATGGCATCTGTAATGATCTCTTTATCATCTTCAAGCTTTGATCAAAACCCTTTTAATTAAGAAAAACTATTTTTCTAATTAAATAATTCCCTTTAATATCATTTTTAAATTAATTGAATTTGATTAGTAGAAAAAGAAAAACTTTAACGGCTTATAAAACTTGAGTCAAACTCAATCAATTAATTAAATTTTAATTTTAAAAAAATTAAAATTGATAACTATCTTTTTAAAATTCAAAATTTAAAATTTAAAAGATAAAAGATACGAAAAGAGTTTTCGCGAAGCATCACAGGGATAGGAAAACACGGTATCAGGGCATCTGAGCCCCGTGCCCTGACAATCACAAGAATTGCATCCGACGATGGCAGCAGGACAGTCCCACCTCTGGTGTCGGTTGCCCGACCACCATTGCTTGCACTACTGCCAGCGACGGACACGGACGGAGCGACGGCGAGCATCGCGGTGGCGAACGTCAGACGGTGTAGCAGGGGATGACACGATGCGTGATGGAGCAGATGGCACGGCGCGCAACGGTCGATGGCACGCTGTGTGGAGCTGACAGAAGACCTCAGGGTGCATACGATTGGAACGCGTTCGTGATGGATTTACATGAAATTAACAATACAACTCTTGCAAAATTAAATACATAAAATTGTAAACCACAATTTCGACGTACATCAATTCTGAAATTGAAAATAACACCTAGAACTAATCGACAGGGATCCATTCATAAAACACGTTCAATATGCTTTGAATCTACCATACAAAAATTATATGTCAATATCATCATATTCATCCATATATACGTTACAGAATATGCATGTTCAAAAATCATAGGCTTTGATACTAATTGTTAGATCGCGTATTAGATTTTGAAGATAAATTAATGAACCATGACTAGTTCATGTGTAGAATATCATATATTTTTTCATACAAATGTTTAATCTAGTTAAACGCAAAATCAATCAATGAACATGCATAATCATATAAATGTATCGAGAAAAGATAGAAATAATTTATACATTTTCAACTAATGGAGAAATTCTGATTTGGCGGGATCCAATTCTCTATCTCGTGTTCTTCCTTCTTGAGATTCGTAGAGTTATCAATTGATCCTTACACCGACAACCACTCTTTAGAGTCAGAAGTAAATCTCTCAAGGATTTTCATAGGAATTGAGTGTGAATTCTCAAAACAATGATTGAAAGATGAAAACAAAATTTTTCTCTTCCCCTTACTGTCGAAAAATCAGTGGCAACTGTGTGTTCTTGGGGAGAGAGAAACATTTTTCTTTTCTGGTTAACACACTTAGGGATTGCGTTAGTGATATGGATAATGATGCAATCTCTTATATGATAATTACATAATTTTCACATATATCCCCATATGTTAAATTACCGAAAATTATCTCCATGTACGCTGCTATCTACGATTTTTACATCTCCCCTAGAGCAAAAAATAGTGTCCACAGTCCAAATTGATGAATTAAATTGATCTCAATTAATTAATTTTATTTACTAATTATCCAATATTGAAAATAATAAAATAATTAATTTAAACATTAATTTTTTTTCTTCACTAATTTAGTGATGATACTCATCTCATATGAGGCTCGGGAAGTGTACCTTGGTCTAAAACATATGTTTTGTCCAACTGTCGTTGTTTCTTATTCTTGTCTTTATGAGCTACTCCTGAGACTGAATGGACCCATATGAATAAAGCTATGAGATTCAAATACCTAGCAAATTTATCTCCATAAATTTTTGACATATTTAATCCCAACATTGTACGACTCCAAACATGTTTAAAGGAGTTACTATATTTAAATTTGAAAAACTAACTAAAAAAAATCTGAGTAGAAACATGAGATGAGGGCATTGTAGATGTGGGGGATAAAAAACATATGGGCTAAAGTCCACTTCAAATGAAGATTTCAGGCAAGGCCCAACACTTGTCTTATAATGGGTGGACCATAAAATCCCAGCCCAAAGGCTTTGGGTAATGGACCAACTTTATAAGGCCCAAGGTCACTAGGATGACCGATTGCTCATCATGTCCGAGATCACCAGGATAACCGAGGGCTCATCCATGACCGAGGTCACCGTGATATCTGGGGCTCATCTATAACCAAGTACACCATGATGTCCGAGGGCTCATCCACGACCGAGAACACCGTGATGTCCGAGTGCTCATCCATAACTGAGGTCACCATGGTGACCAATGAGTCATCCCCTCTGACGTGACAGAGATACGATCTCAACATCCCTCAGATAACCTCAAAGTTATTTAAAGTGATAAGATAACAACTGAAAGAGATAAAAACTGAGAGCACCTGATTTGGGGGAATATTCTCAAAAGTGTTCTCCTTCCTTCAATAGATAGTGACCTCTCACAAAAACGATATGAATTCTCTCAGTCTTCGATGACACCTTACTAAAGACATTCTACTAACTTCAATGTCAAAGTTTATTAGGCTGGGCACCACACCAGTGTCGAGATAATCCTTCGTCGTTTTTATTGTAGATTTTGAGCATCTATAATAGACAAATCATAAAAATTTAAAATCAAATTAAATAGAAAATGACCATTTACATACTTCAATTTTTAAATAATTGTACTAAATAGACAGGTGTTGAAAATCACTTTAAAAATAGCAGTTTTTTTAACTTTAAAAAAATAAATTCTTTTTTGCCATGTCATCGATCATTGATTAATTGAGATTTGAAGAGACGATGTGGTCCCTGATTTGATAGATTTTCAAATATGATATTATTATATTTTTTATTAATTATATCAATATTTAATTTTAAGTTTTTCCTTATTTATAGCTAATGCCGAAATTTACAGATTTTCAAATTTGATTTGATTTTATTTTTTATTAATTATATCAATATATTAATTAAAGATGTCAATTCTTTCCTTGTTTATAGCTAATCTTGATTATAGAATATATTAAAGTAGTTGGATAATTCAATTATTAGTTATTGATTATATCAAAATCAAGTATTTTCATGTCAATCAATTATATATCACTGATTGACTTGAAAATTTCAAGTTAACCAATGGGATGATCGATCCATTGACCCTATAATAGATTTGGACGAATGGATTTATCAGTCAATCATGATATATCATTGATTGACCTAAAAATTCTGGGTTAATCAATGAGATGATCAATCTATTCAGCCCAATAATAGATTAAGATGAATGGATTGATCAGTTAGTCAATAATATATCATTGATTGACCCAAAAATTTTGGGTTAGTCAATGAGATGATCAAACCATTCGCCCAAGTCTATTATAGAGGCGTTTGAAATATTTTCGACTCATTTCATTGGTTGACCTGAAAATATTTCAAACACTCCTATGATAGATATATAAATAGATTGATCAGTTAATCAGTGATATAATTGATCTAAAAACTTCAGGTCAATCAATAGAATGTCGATCCATTGATCCTATAATAGATTCAGATTGACCAGTCAATCAATGAATTGACCCGAAAATTTTGGGTCAATCAATGAGATGATCAACCCATTCACCACAGTCTATTATAAAGACGTTTGAAACATTTTCGATTCATCTCATTGATTGACCCAAAAATGTTTCAAACACTTCTATAATAGATTGAGATGAATGAATTAATCACTCAATCAATGATATTATTCTGAGCAATAATTGGCTTCTTATAATTAATCAAATTTTAAATATTATTCTGAGTATTAACTACTTCCTCAATTTAAGCATTTTTCATATTGGTATATTAACTGTATACCAGTAATTTACCCATAATCTTTCACACACACCATAATTAGATTATGATCAGTTTGGTACATAATTATTGACAGTTATGGAAACTTTGCTATTTACTTAAAACTTTTGAAAAAATAGCATCTCTTAAAACACCACCACTAAAATTGTCTATTATACAAAATTTCCCATTTTTAGGCCAATTTCTCACTTATTACTATGAAAGTGATATATTTATGCAATTTTTCCAATAAACCAGTCCTTAAAATTTGGAATTGGCTTCCTCGAGCTACAAAGGAAGCCCAGTCTCCTCCAATAGGAGGGACGCCTGCTACTTTGAATGTGTGTTGAATAGGAAGGTACCTCAAATATGTATTGTTGTTATCTCATTGATCAACACTTTTAAAATATTCTCAATACATATCAGAGATATATCACGCACATTTGAGATACATTCGGTTCCACACCAGTCTGATATTACATAATTACTCGTTTAATTATGCATTATCAACACTCTTTTGATAATTAATGAAGCTGCTTGGTTTAAGAGGCAAATGCTATCGTATATCGTCGAGTATATTTGACCTCCAATGTATTTAACTAATTAGAATTGTAAATGCATTCTATTTCATTGTATTGGATTCAAGTATTCGTTTGTGTGTTTTCAAAAAAATAAAAATAATCGTTTGTGCTTCGGCTCTAAAAAAATCATAAAAATGGAACTTTATTTATTATTAACGTAAATAAAGTACATAATATAGAAGAACAACAAATCAATAAATAAGAAATACTAGTAAAAATCCATGTGACTTAAACATAAATGGCAGCTAAACCAAACTCCCCAGTTCTCCCAAGAGACATAAATGGCTCATTATTATTTAAATTTATATTTAGAAATGAATTAAAATGAATTATTCTCTTCCGTTGTCTCTTGGTCTATAAAGTTCCACTGTTCGCTTGTTTAATGGTTGCAGGGGCCTTGCATTAGAGTTTGATTCCTGCATTTACACATAAATTGTTAGAATAATTAATTATGACATATTTACTTATATTTGAAATCATAAAATAATAAGAAAATTTGGAAAATAATTAGAGAGTCTGAACATCGTGTATCATGTTTAAAATAAAAATAATTAAAAAATTTACATCATGAACAGCGACACGAAGCAGTTCAAGTTGTTCACGGCTGACAGTCCTGATCTGGTATTTGAGCCACATGTGAAAATATTAGTTTGATAGCAGCAGAGTTAGATATACAAACAATAGAATATTTTTTAGAGATATGATATATATGAAGCAGGAAACTAGGTAATTGTTGCAAACCTTTTTGATAATGGTCCATGAGACATTTTCAGTGCATGGGGGAACAGTAAGAGAACCAATGTATCTGTAATACTTTCTGCTATTTATTTTAATAAGCTTTGGGTCAACTATTCCAACAACTTTCTCTTCTTCACTTGTCCCAGCTACCTCTTCTAGCTTTTCTTCCATCTTTAAAAAAAACACGTATATCAACAAATTAGAGAGATCAACATAGAAGATTAATTTAATATTGATTAATAAGGGTTTGATCTCGATTGTATAATTAAATTACCAAAGATAGGAAAGAATCCGGTTTTCCAAGCTGATAAAGGATTCCAATGACAACAGTGTTGCCAGCCGCACTCTCATGGACCATATGAGCTTCAAGATCAAATCTCTTCCCATTGATTGTGTGTTCAGAGGGTGAGTGCCAATGGCATTGTTGAAGTTCATATTTTGTTCCATTTATTTCAACATGTCCTGCTCCGTTTACCCATTCCAACTGCATCCATAATTTAAAAAAAGAATTAATTATGATCGTGATCAAGATTAAGAAAATTAAAAATTAATATTATGTTAACTTAATTAGCTAATTAACTAATTAATTACCATCATGTCATGGCCTCTATTTCTGAGAGTGGCATTGGAGGGTTTGTAGCTTCTTTTAATGTTGCCCAAATGAGAAACAACTTCAACCCTTTGATTCAAAAGATCAATTGGAGATTGCATTGATCCGTTTCCACATGCACTCCATTCATGGTGAATCTCTCCCCAGTGAGATGGTCCTATTTCACTCTCTTCATCATAATTAAATTCTCTCTCATCGTCTGTACAATTCGTTAGAAAACACAATTAGATATTACAAAAAATAAATATCAAACTAATATAATTTTGTATAACAACAATCCAATTAAGAAAAAGGTATCTCTTAAGAATAATTTCCATGAGCTTGATAAAATAAAATATTAGAGATTTTCTTGGACAATAAAATAAAATTATATAGTAGACTTATATAATTTTCTTCCTGTAACTTAGAGAAAAGCCCAACCAAGCTCTAGAAGCATTATTTTCCTAAATAACATTTCTTAACCGAGTTTGTGAAAGCTTATAAAATGACATGTTTTGCGCGTTTCTTTTGCAAAAAATCAAACATATGAATCGTCTTTTATAAATATGAACTTACCGACTTCTCGAGCGGCTGAAGAGCATGAAAGCAAAAGAAAGGCTAATAAGAAAGAGCAAAACAAGATCATTGGATTTGAAAACTTCATCATTTTTCTTCTATTCTTGATTATATTTCTGGCTTTTCTAAGTTTGAGCTATGGCTAATTGTGTGGAGTTCATGGGCCTTGGCTTTGGCTATTTATAATAAAGCTTTTCACCATGCAACAAACAATATGTTTGGAGCATTGAAGATTCTTCCAAGTGCTTTCCCATTACTGTTCATTTTCAAGGTAGCAAGTTTGAACACAAGAAGGTAAAGTCTAATTTCTTATGCAATAATTTAAGTTAAAATATTTATCAAATATAAGGAAACCCATTTGTTAATTTCTTCTTGTACTTATTCAAGTGTCCATTACTTTATATGTACTCGGGAGAACATAGTTGAACTAATACTAAGGTTTAAAATATTATTTAGAGCTTCATTTACTTTTCCAAGTAGCCTTTGTTTATCTGTTTTCTTTTTGTGGTTATAAACTACAACTTTCGTCATGGAGAGATTCGACTTTGAGATATAGTAAACTCTGAGACGTGTCCTAATCATACGTATGTGTGTCGAACGTAATTAACTATATGTACGTACTAAAACGAGTCCTATTCAAAATTTTGACCTACATCTTTCTATTTGTTGGTGTTTTGGGGTTTATACATCAGGCCTGAAATATTTATTCTCTTTTGTGAAAGAAAAAACAAGAAAAATCAAGATTTGATCAATTTGATAAAAAAGTTTTATTTGACAAGAAATATGTATAACAAAATTGATCAAATTTAAATTATTAAGAGCATGCTATTTTGGAAAAGTCGAAGAAGATCATTTATAAATTAAAAATAAGTACAGCTACATAAACTATTATTGTTGGCGTTGTCTTCCTAATTAACTAGCTTGATTATGAAGGAGTCAAAAGATGACACAAAGGCAGCCATGGTCAAAGGTAATTTCAACACCAACTTTTGACTCCTTGCAGGTGGCATTTTTTTAGCTGTCACAAAACTTTTCTATTTTGGAACTATCTTGAATCTCCGAGGAAGTAGAAAGATATTATACCTTCCAATGGAAGGATTATGTATTGTTGTCCATTTTTTCCCTTTTCATTCACCTACGTTCTTCTTTATTTCAAAAAGTATACGTATCATATTTTGAGAAAATTCGCCTTCCAAAATATTATGTCCCCGTAAAAGTTTATAATATTTATATATGATATATAAACTGATAAGAAAAAAATACTCTTTGAATTATAACCGTATTACCAAATCAAAATGGTATTTAGTAGCATTGCCTTATACAAAATAGTAATGCTAATAAATAGACAAAATTTTAAAAAATCATCAAAAATGGCTCAGAAGTGTAAAAAACTTCAAAAATAGCTATCTGACCCTATTTTTGAGAGAAGTGGATATTCACGTGCAAGAAAACTTTCCGCCCACGTGCACTACTTAACCTAAATTTTAGTAGTTTATGTAATATATATAGTATATTATATATACATGTGTGATTTTCTTAATATATTTTATATATACAGTATATATTATATAAATTTTTTAGACAAAAATTCAAATTTTTGTTGCAGGTGGGGAACACTTTTTTACACTGAATTTTTATTTTTTGAGGATTATGGTGACTATTTTTGAGTTTTATTTTATTTTTGACCATTTTTTTTTAAAATAACATATTCTTGATATTGACCCTATACAATATTGCTCTTCTATTTTTCTTCAAAATTTATTATGCATCCTCTAATCATTTCATATTTATTGGAAGGGAAAGAAATTGAAAACCAATTATGTCTTTATTGTTGCCTAGAATTGATGTTGGGTTTTCGGGGAATTTTAGCAGTATCGGATTTCGATGTACGCAATTTTTTTGGCCAAATTCCATTGTTTAGCCCTCCCAAAACGTGTTTTTATCGTTTTAGAAAAGTTTTATTTCAATAATCACTTCAATATGTACTTGGGATTGACATCCCGTTTGTCGCATTGTAATTCTAATAACTAGTATGCTAATAATTATTTCACAACTTTCGTTTTTTTAAATGATTATTTTCCTAATGTTAGGCGTTTTATGGTTTCATATTTTTTTTACTTATAAACCTTGTAGCCCAAAATAGTTTTTCAGATTTCACTTAATAATATATCAGAGAGTAGTTTCACTTTTCTCTCCAAATTTTCAATATTCATGCAAAGAAAAAATGATCGTTTTGATGCCCAATTGTTTGATATTCGTGCAAGTCTTTCTCATAGTTGAGAACAAAAATATTGGATAACAATGGTCAGTGTGAGCTCTCCCTTACTACTGAGAAGCCAACAAATATATATCCACCAAAAGCAAGTTTGTTACAAAAGATTACATATATGGAGCACGAGAGAGAGAAAGGCTAACAACTAATAACAAGCGAGGATGCCTAACTAACTCCTCCGTTGGTGATATGTGATGATGTGGCATTAGGGTTGAAGGTCTGGACATGTGGAACCTGAGGTGGCTGAGAATGTGGCTTAACATCCCCCTCAAGCTCAAAGGGGTGGCAACCACATTGAGCTTGTCCTTTAAGAAAAGAAAGTGAGGACATGAAAGTGGCTTGGTAAAGATGTCAGCCATCTATTCTGCAGAGGGGACATATTGAATCATGAGTTGTTTGGCAAGAACCTTATCACGGATGAAGTGAACATTGATTTCAATGTGTTTGGTCCTGACATGCTGAACAGGGTTAGAAGCCACTGAGGAAGCACCTTGATTATCACACCAGAGCACTGGTGGAGAAGAGACGGGGACATGAAGCTCAACCAGAAGAGACTGAAGCCAAGTTATCTCAGAAGCAGCATGAGAAAGAGCTCGATACTCGCTCTCAGTACTTGAGCAGGCTACAACTTGTTATTTTTTGGAGGACCAAGATACATTGATATCCCCAAGGTAGAAAGCATACCCCCCAATAGACTTTCTATCATCAATGCTCCTAGCCAAGTCTACATCAGAAAATGATGTGATGAAGTAGCGGGAAATGGGTTCGTTAATAATAGTTGGTTCCATAGTAGAAATCAGGTCAGAAGAACTAACAGAGAAAGATTTAGGCTTGGATATGCCAGCCTTGGATTTGGTAACCATAGGATGAACATTAAGTGTGGGTGTGGGTGCAGGGGAGGGTGATGGTGAGGGATGAAGAGTGAGTAATTGTGTAGGGGAGAGGGGGTTAGGGAGAATATGTGTTGAAAGATTATTAGTGGGAGAGGTTGTGGAATGTCTGTAAGCACTTATTCCAGAAGATGAGCATGGGCCTGCTGCTGGAGCAATGTCTCTAGCAACAGAGAAGACAAACCAGGTAGGGGAAGAAGAGTGTATAATAGACTTAGAAGAGGAAAGAGATATAAAACCAGAGGCAAAAGGGAGCACCGACTCATTAAAGATGACATTCATAGTAGTGTATACTCTGCCAGAGGAGTGAAGACACATGTAACCCTTATGCAGAGAGGAGTAGCCTATGAAAACACATAAATCAGATCTAAAGTCAAGTTTGTTGGACTTATCAGGCTTTAGATGTAGAACGCAGACACTACTAAAGACCCTGAGAAATGAGTAGCCTCGTAGTCTGCTGAAGAGCATTTGAAAAGGGGATCTGTTATGAAGTATGTGTGTGGGTAATCTGTTAATGATTAAGGAAGCAGTAGTGATGGCTTCCCAAAAAAATAGAGGCATGAAAGCTTGGGAGAGAAGGGTGAGGGTAGTTTTTAGGAGGTGCCTGTATTTTCTTTCTGTCCTAGCATGTTGGTTGTGTGTGTGTGTGGGTAGAGGTGTCTAAATAAGACTCCTTCATTGTCAAGATGTTTTTGAAAACTTCTGTATTCCCCACCCCAATATGTCTGAACTACTTTAATGGGCAGTCTAAGTTGTTTTTCAATCATTTTTTTGAAGTACAAAAAGGTAGGCAAGGCTTCTGACTTGAGTTTCAAGGGGTAGACCCAAGTGAACCTAGTGAAATCATATAGGAAGTGAATATAGTATTTATATCCAGAGTTAGAAGTAGTTGAAGTTGGACTCAAGTGAACCTAGTGAAATCATCTAGGAAGTGAATA